>BMAU01009648.1:0-42025 GCA_019973935.1 Trichonephila clavipes | reverse complement strand
CAACTTACAATTTCAGTATTTTTTCGGAGAAGTTATTTATTTCTTTAGAATGCGAAGGTTATAATTATGACAAACTAAAACTTCTTATTGATAATGGTATTTCAGTTCTTATTACTGTGATTAACATAAGTATAGTATTTCCGTTTTCGTTATCTGTTTTAGATAGCATGAAATTAATAATATTTTGCAATTTTATGTGTCTTTATTTTAACCTTTAAGGTATACTATTGGCTTCAGTGTATAAAATTGCCTTGCAGAAAATCAAACTTGGGTAATTATACTGCCCAAGATAAAGCAGTGTTGGTAGTAATTACATATCAAACTGGAATAGGCATCAGAGAATGAGCAAAACAGACAAATGGCTTAAATACCTGTTGAGGAAGCAGGTAGTCGTAAGATAAATTATTTTTGGTACTTATGTACTATCCTAACAATAGCCAATGTTCAAATAACTTGCGAAGTTGGAACCCCGATTTCGCATGTCATATATATGCTGAATTGTGAGTTATGTGCTTCGTTTCATATAATGTCGCCAATAGATTGCTGTTATATGTAAGTACCTTATTTTTTCAAATTATGGTTTTGCATTGATAAAGTTAGTTCAGTTCTTTTTATGTCAGTTAATGTTAGTATTGTACTTCATTTTTCAATTTATTTTTATTAACGGGATACATATACTTTGGATAATTTTTTTATTTAGTACTTAAGTATTATTGCACAATCGCCACCGTTCAAGACAACTCGCCACTTTGGCAATCCCAACTCTGTGTGCGTTGAATTGGCAATCATGTGCTTCATTTCATATAATGTCACCAATAGGTTGCGATAATACATAAGTACCTCTAATTCTGTACATTACTATAAAAGACTGGCCGCAACATACCAATTTGGCGAGATTTAAATATCATGCCAAAAATGAGTATGTTGAGGAAGCAGGTATTCGTAAGGTAAATTATTTTTGTTGCTTATGTACTATCCTAACAATCGCCAACGTTCAAAATAACTTGCCAAGTTGGCAACCCCGATTTCGCATGTCATATATATTCTGCATTGTGAGTCGTGTGCTTCGTTTCATATAATGTCGCCAATAGGTCGTGGTTATATGTATGTACCTTATTTTTTTTCAAATTATGCTTTTGCATTTATAGTTAGTTCAGCTCTTTTTATGTCAGTTAATGATTGTATTGTACTTCCTTTTTCAATTTATTTTTATGCTCGGAATACGTATACTTTGGATAATTTTTTTATTTAGTATTTACGTATAGCACAATCGCCACCGTTCAAGACAACTCGCCACTTTGGCAATCCCAACTTTGTGTGCGTTGAATTGGCAATCATGTGCTTCATTTTGTATAATGTCACCAATAGGTTGCAATAATACATAAGTACCTTTAATTATGTACATTACTATAACATAAGACTGGCCACAACACCAATTTGGCATGATTTAAAAATCATGCCAAAAATGAGTAGCCTACCAATATGAAATTAATATTATGAGTATTATCTTAGCCGGTTTTATCTTTTCCTCCACTAATCCTTAATTAATTCAATATATAATTTTTATTTTTTTATATTTTAGTACTTACATTTATTTTTGGCGATTATGTACTCCAAATATTTTTTACAAATTGCGATGTCTTTGGCGAAATTAATCAGCGGTATTTTTTCCTTAAATATGTTTTTATCTGAAATTGACAATTTTTAAAATTTTGTTTGATGTGTGTCTGAAAGGCAAATAGCAAAATAAATATTTTACAGTATATATATTGTGGTTGTACGAAAATGTTTATACTGATTTAATCAAAATATTGTGCCTTCTTTTATATTTGATATCATTTTAAGATTTAATTTTATGTTACAACTAGCTATACCTAGCTAAATGTTGCTGTGGTTCAGTCAGCTTTAAAAGACTGGTACACCATAAAATATGCCATGAAGCTTACAAAAGTAATAATACACAAGAATTCACAAGCAAATCTATATCTATATATACATTTAAGACGCATTTATTGTCTCTCTGTTTCTTTATAAATCCAGATCCAGACAAACAAATAACGTGAAATTTGGTGCATATTCACAAAATTACATGGGGAAGGTTCTTAAACAGGTTTCGTTCCATCCCAACCTCTCTCTGGCGTCCTCCAGCCAAAAAGAGTGCTCCATGTGCATGTTCTGAGCCATGGGTTCATTATAGAGAGAAAACTTTACTAAACAAAAGCGGTAAGTAATTTGCAATACTGATTTGTTATATTTACTTTACTGCAAGCAAATACTGCAACAAATATCACATTACTTACTACATTCCATTCCATTCCATTCCTTCATTCATAGGAATGCATTGCCATTTTTTGCTACAGTCATGCCTATGAGAAAAAGGGGGAAGAGTATAGACTTGCAGACACCATACTTTTCTCATGGGCAGTTGTATGTGGCCTGCTCTAGAGTGGGCAGAGAGGAAAATCTTTTTGTACACACTCCAAATGGAACTGCCAAAAATGTTGTCTATCACATTGCTTTAAGATAAATGTACCCTTTTATTGCATGCAAATAAACAGTTTTGTAAGCTTCTACAGAAAACCTTATTTTAAACCCGGGCAAAGCCGGGTACTTGCAATTAGTATATAATATCACTTCCCTTTGACATTCATTTTTAGTTTTTGACCTAAAATACAATGGAATTAGAAAATAATGCGATTTTGGAATTTTGGCGATTTTCTTCAAGCCCCAATTCAAAACATTGCCCCTAGGAAATATTATCATGTATTCTTAAACTTAAATTTATAATCTATCATTTGGTTTCCCATTTGTTTAGTAACCTGTCAGAGCCGCGGTCACCAGTTCGAATCACAGCGTTGTATATGGAACACCACTTGGAGGTCGACTACTTTGGTTTCTGGAGGACTGCCTTCCTTAGCAGCTCCTACAGGGCAGTTCCCACAAACATAAATAAACACTCTCGTTACTACGTCTATAAAGTAAGCTGCAACAAAAGAAGCATTATTTCGAAGCGAAAAAAAATATGAGATACATAATTTTGATTAGAATGAGCCTTTTTTTCCTATTTCACCGCTGTCAATCTCACGAAAAAGATTTTTCGGCAGCCACACAAAATATTTACTTATAAAAAAGGCAAATTAATATATTTTTAAGAATGATTTGTTTTTGTACCCTTAAAATCGTTTAGTTTTTTTTTAAATAGTCCGTGACGCGGTTTAAAAAAATGACAAATGGTTACCAGCAGAATATTCCCTTCTGCGTATATTGTATCATTTTGGAGACTATTTCCAATGTTGGTCAAATGAAAGAGTATCGAAAGTTCAAATAAATGATTAAATTTTAAAAAAAGTTTATATTCTATAATCAATTTTAAAAACTATCTTCATTATTATTGTACAGTTAACATAATGTACCAATAAAGTTCGGTGAATAATCCTGTGGAATTAACGCAGATGAAATATTATTGAAAATTATATTACTGTTCTTTGAAACAGTATTCTCCTATGACTATGCAACCCAGATACCTGCTATATATGCCCTGGATTATTTGTAATAAATCTTCTTTTGAGATGGAGTTCAAAAGCCTCATCACGTTTCGTTGGATGTCAAAAATATCATCGAAGCTCTTTCCTTTCAAAGCGAGTTTGAGTAGTGGGAATAAAGTGAAGTCTGGAGGATTGCGATCTGACGAGAATCGTAGATGTTCAATTCTTACCACCACCTTTTTGCCAGGAACTGTTTGACCATATTGGCTGCATGAGGGTCAGCATTTTTGTGAACAAAACACCATGAATCTTGTTGTGCATTCTGGGGTTGTATGAACGATGTTTCATAAAACGAGTCAAAATTCCAGTGTACCTTGCATCCTTCATCGTCCAGCTATCATGCACACATTTAATCGACGATCTTTCGTGATTTGCTCACTTTCTCAATGTTTTCGTCACAGACAGTGGTCACCGGTCTTTCATAGCGAGGGTTGTCAGAAACACTTTCCCGGCCTTCTCGAAAACTCGTGCACACACTTCATGAACAGTGATTGATCTCCATAAACACGTACCAGCATCGAATAAGTTTTTGTCGGTGTCTTGTCAAGCTTAAGGCTGTTTTCGCCGTATGCACAACAGTGTGAACTTAACGCGGAGCACATTTTCAGACAAAAAATGCCTCAGTTTTTATAAAAATTTGTGACATTGTAACTCATGGATTTGTTTAAAATGTAGTGTTTCTAAAATTTGAAAATGTTTCATTAATGATTCGTTTTTTTAGCATGTAAAGGGATAACTTATTTAACATTACGGTGTAGCAGAAAAAATGCGAAACACATTTTATAAAAGAAAAATAAATGTTTCAACTTGGATAAAAATGAGTAGTATGATAAAATGAGATTCTCTACTGGATAGTGAAGCCAAAATATAATATTAATGTTTGAGTACCTTTATATCTGAAAAAATGTCCAAATTTGGGTCCTATTCCTTAACATTAGCTAAAAACAGCCTTAAAACAAACCTTTAAAGTAATCTTTTGTTCGGTAACTTACTTCTTCTCAGTTAAGAACCTATGCACTAAACAAGCACTTAGGGAAACACGTCTTAAGCGGAACACAAATGATGCTTATCTGAACAACGGTGGGAGCAGATGTTCAACACCTGCCGCTACGCATGTGCAGCGTTTTATTTCAACAGTTTTGCCAGATAGGCCTTTAATTACTTCATTCACCAAACTTTATTGTAAGAGGTTGTATATTAAAAAGGATATAGTTTTTAATGTATTCATAAAAAATATATATCATAATAGAGTTGCTTTAAAAAGTTACTGGTTACTTACGTATTATCGCAAAAATCGCCCCCTCTATTAAGAACTCGCCAAGTGTTGATTGTTTTTCCAATGTGTTCCCAAGTGTTCTGTTTCCAAGCCGATTTCCTGTGTCTTGTACGCGCTTTATTGGAAACCAGATGCATCATTTCATGTAATGTCACCAATAGGCGCGATAATACGTAAGTACCAGTTTCTGATTTATGATTCCATATCAAACATATTATTTTAAAAATGTAATTCTAAATATTATTCCAAAAGAGAGGATTCTAAAAATGTATACAAAATCGATGAAACTTTTATCTCTTTCTCTCTAATCAACAAAAAAATCTTGAGCATGTTCATAATTTTTACAGCATACAATAAGAGAAACAAAGAGCTGATATATTATATTATTTTATCACTGTTAGTATATCTTTCAAAGAAAAGAATTTAAATATATATCTTGTATGTCAAACTTCCACTCTATTCTGAAAGGAATTACAAAATGAAATGGGAGTTACCCATACAGTTCGGCGCCAAAAGACATCAGAATCCCCCTAAATCTGTAAGATTAAAATGTAAATAAAACATTAAAAAAAGAAGCAAGATATGAAGCAATGGGAAATACGACAGAAAAAAAAACAGAAGACATTGCAGACACCCTTGGAGCATGAGATGTCCTTACCTTGGAGACGAGAGCCCTCGTGTTTGGGAAGCGGTTTGCATAAAGAGAAGATTGACTTACCTGAGTGGAGATGAGATGCCTCATCTTCCGGTGTGGATGGGTGGGAAAAGAAGGAACTCTAACCTCAGGAAGGACAAATACATCTTCCGAGTCCATTGGCTCCTTTTCTTGGCGCTGCTCCATCTCTCAGAGTTCTAAAAAGAAAGACTTATAAAAGAAATTTTAAATTTTGCATTATTTCGCCAAAAAAAACAACGTTAAGATTTAAGTCTAACGCTACAGACTATGCTACTAATGTTACAAAAATAAACTCAAAAATAAGCCAAAACCATACGATTAATGTATAAAAGACAGAAACAAAAGGAGATAGTTTGAAAATCAATTTCAAGTCATCAAATTCAGAAAGTAATTTTCGTCAATTAGCACAGATCAGTTGTACAGCACGTTCAGTCGCAGTGAATTTTCACTTTGAAAGAAATTGATTGAAACTATCCAATTTTAGAGATTTTAACCAATTAGAATGAACCAATGAAAAATGAATGTGGAAGTGATTAAAGAGTAAAACTGAATTGTTTGAAATAAAAATATTGTAAGTTTAACCTTAGCGTTTTTATCAATTGAATATTACTTTAACTTTAGACAATTCAATGTTACGGGGTCTCACATTGAAATTGAACACCATTCTCTCTCTCTTTCTCACTTGTTTTTAATTCAATAAACAAACACTTTTACTTAGGACAACTTAATATTTTCTTCTGAGAATAACTAAAATCTTCTCATGCATTCTATATTACTCGGTTTGGACCAAAATATCAACGTAATGGCAATCCTTTAGCAAACAATAAAAAATTTAGGAACAGGTATTATTCTTAAGCTATCTGACTACGTTCGGAACTATGATTTTTCAAAAGTGTATAACTGGATAATATTTATGATATTTCGAGTCACTTAGATTAGAAAATGTATATAAAATTGTTTTATAATATTATTACAGTAAAAAATTATTTAAGTACAATATTTGACAAATAATGAACATAAAAGACCAATTTTCAAAATATTCTCCTTTTGTGAAAAGTGCTTCTATTAAAAATGTTTTGCCTGTATATTTCTCAGATCACTGTACAGAGGCTCAACTAGAATTTTTTAAATGTATAACTCAGAAGTGGGTTTATCCATGTCTTACGACAACAGAGGGGAGAAATTTTAAGAAAAAAACACGATAATTATTTCAATTTGTAACTCTGAAAATAATGTGAAGTCTTCAAAAAATTGTTCAGACTCTCTGGAGAAGTCTTTACTTTATGTAAAAAAAATATTACTTTAGAATCATTTTAAGAAAAAGCAGATCATTTTGAAAAAAGGCTATTCTAAGTTACTGTTTTGCCTAAATATTGTATTTGAATCATTTTTTTCAAAATGTCATTAAAACAATTTTATACTTGTATTTTAATCTAAGTGACACTAAATATCATTAAAATTATCTATTTATGCGCCTTTTTAAAATCATGGCTCAAAATGTAGTCGGATACCTTAAGAAACAAACTTACAATACCATTTCACCATGGTTATTTATTTATAATTCTCAAATAATTATGAGTCAATCGAAACCTTTGACAAAATCTTAAATATCTAGAATACCGAAGTATGGGTTCAAATCCATATAATTAGAATTGTTTAAATTATAAAAATCCTAAACATTTAGTTACTGAAAATTCATCGGCCCAGTGAGTAATAATACTAGTGCACCATTGGTGATAACCAAAATTGTCGTGCAGACGGATGGGGATCTCATTGGATTTAACCATCGATCAAAATTCTGTTATCGGTTGTGTATTAACGCAATGCTGAAGAGGTCTGTCCCCAAAATGCCGACTCAGATTTGTGGTGAGACTAACAAATGATGTTCTTTACTTAGCTGTTCTTTTAACTGATGACAATTAATGACGAGCTATTGAACAATTTCGAAATTCTAATGCAAATAGCATGAACATTTTAAAGGTTTTTAACAAGCCGGAAGAATTGGTATGTTTTTAATTCTTGAATTGTTAATTTGGTGAGCAATATAGTTAGTCAGATTGTCAAATGATAGAATCCTTTTTTAATCTATAATATTTAAAATGGTTGTTGTGTTGCTAATTTCACCTGTTTAACGATGTCGGATCGAAGACCAAGCTATTCATCGAGGGAAACAGATGAATGTTCACCTATCGTTATCCTTAGCTTTGAGCACAATGCAGGTGGCAGTACGTTTTTTTTTTCAGTTCCATCACAATTTTAACCGCTTTTCTTACATTTTTTTTAAAACAAATGCAAGAAATCATAATATTTGTTAAGAATTTCATTATTAAATACAAGAAAACGAAACAAAACAAAGTACGTAGGTTTTAAGTTGAATTTTTAATTTCTTACAGGTTGTTTAGTTTTAATATTAGTTTACCATCCAGAGTAATCTCGGGCAAATGGAAAAAAAAAGTTAAATATTACTCATTGTATGATAGTTTTTGAAACAAAGGACAACACTAAATGATACCTGGCATTCTATACACTGATATCTTGTCTCTTTTCTAACTGTCTTACCCCTGGAATCCCTCTTACGGGAGCTTAGCACCGACTTACTGTTTCTCAGTAAGGCTACAATCGTCTTAAATAAGTCTGCTTACAGAAGAATCACTTCAACTATTTTCAATGTCCACCTCTTAATTATCGATATCTGAAAAATCATCGGCCTTACTTTACCTTTATTTTTTACGATGCAACTATTATTCTTTATACATTGATAATTCAGAAGTCGACGTATAGTATACAATAAAGAAAAACATGACAAGTCCCGCCAAAAAAATCCGGAAACGAACAAAACTTAGCAAACTGCCAATAAGAGAGCCGAATATATATATATTTCCTTTCATTTCCTCCAGGCCAATTAAAACATTGATAAAAGAAATATTACTAACAAATTCTACTTCACCTGAGTTTTCTCGGGATAAAAAAACTGTAATATATTTGGACCCGAGATAACTCGAGATAATCAGGCAAGCGGTAAAGAGAGAAAACCCTAGTGGTGGTCAGGAGCCACCAACCTCACGAGAGGACTCGCGGCTAGATGGCTATTTAGAATACCCTCATTCCGCGAAGGCACTATGCATTTACCAACATCAATGCCTTCCCCGGGATTCAAAACCAGGTCCTAAGACACATCAGTCAGTATCACTGACCACTATACCGGATGGACAGTGGTATTTAGGCATAAGGCTAAAAGAAAAAAATTCGTTACAGACAAAAAATTTCTAAAGGAAACAACGTTACAACTGTGCACAGGCGGAGAATAGACCTCGCGGATAGTCGGTGGCGTAACGCTCATCACCGCATCGTGAGGGGGAGGGTTCTAGGGGGTCCAAAACCAAAATTCCTTTAGGGCCCCAAATGTTCTCCGTTACGCCACTGTGGAGCTCATTGTTACATCCCTTCCTTCATGTTCGAGCACTCTGACCTTGAAATATTTTCTTATTTTTTTGTGAAAAATTATTACAATTTACGATTGACTTTCTAATAAACAGATTCTAACGGAGTACTTACAGTGTCACTGTATCGTTTTTTTAATAAACAAAAGTCATGTTTTACAAGCACAACATATGCATTTCAATATTTAAAATTGACAAACCCAGCCACTTTAACAATGTTATGTTGTTTGATTGTTTTAACTTCTATCTTTAGAGAGAGAATTTAAGTAATGAAATAAGATTATTTACATAATAACTTAAAAAAAAAATTATACAAAATTTAAGTTAGTTTCCATACAATGTGTACTCTAATTTTAGGTCAACGGATTGATGATGAATTGTGCTTTAAGAAATGAATGATTATAAAAATGCAATATATAAATTCCCATAGAATTATAACATTCAATCTACGATAAGAGTAATATAAATAAGTTTTTTTTCCTTTCTTATATAAGCAGTGCATGAGTGTAAGGTACATGTTCAGAAACATTAAAGTTTTCAGTGTAGTTATTTGCACATCAAGAAATTCATACTTAGTTTTTGCATGAGTTTCCATACATCATGGCATTGGATGGATTATTCTGGAAATAATCCAACAACTTTTTTGTACATTTAAAATATTTTTTTTAAATACAAACAACTAACTCAAACTTTGGAGAAGAGCCCAACCTTACTAAAGTTGATGAGATGTTTTTAGTTTTGACGGATACTTCCTATATATATATATATATATATATATATATATATATATATATATATATATATATATATATATATATATATCAGGATAAAGCTTGAGGATTAGATTCTGCGCCATAATGATCCTTCACCCTGAGTTGTCAGTAGACGGGAAAACACGACAACTTGTCAAAATAAAATGACGCTAGAAACTTCATTCTGTGGAGTAGTGACGCAACATGTTTGAGTTTCATATTTGGGGAGCTTCAAAATACTGTATTTAATCTCACATTTGATATCAAACTTTATGATAAAGCACTTTGAAAGCGAGCTCAAAAAAAAAGGTTTGCTTCGCAACTAAATAAAAATATGGAAAATATATGACGCACTTTTTACTGAGCATATCTTCAGTTTTACACTTTTTTTATAAATAAATAATTAAAATTAGATAGCTAAATATTTATCTATCTCTTTCTCTAAAAATTTTAGAGAATTGTGACTTAACTTCTCTCTCGTTCATCACGGTATATTTAATACTAATACGCATACAGACTTAGAATTTAGCAGGAGTTTCTTTTCTTGTGTAGAGATCTGCGAAGAATGGATTTTCCAGAAATCTATTCAAGATGGTGGTTAAGGTAGCGTTATACACACACACACAAATTCGAGAATTCCAATGATTAGGTCTCTAGACTTTATTATTAAGTCTTAAAAGACAAATATCCCTTGTTGAGTTGTTGTTGTCGTGTCCTTCCCGTAGGGAAGGAATGAAAGTTGCCAGAGCCTTAGACTGGTTGGACTTCTTTACGAGAGATGACGACACCACCTCCACAATGTAGGCATGGAACTCGAGGAGAAGGAAATATTCTCCAGCACCCGTGGTTTTTGCTGCGACCGCCCATAACACTTGAGGACTCACTGATTTAACGAGCTTGTACTCCGTGTGTACTCTGATGGTATTTGGTGGCATCCGGCATCGAACTCAGGCCTTTCGATCTGGAGTCCAAAGCTCTAACCTCTAGGCTACCTACTCCCCCATTCTTTGTTTTGTAGAGAGGTGTTAAGAATGTGTTTTGTGGCTATCGACCTCCAAGGCCAGCGGGAGTAGGGAATTAAAAATAAAGCATTCAAGTTAAGGTCAAGATCTTTTTTTAATAAAAATATGATGGCTATAATTATTTTTTCGAATATAATTGGAAGCCTAATATTAGATCTTGGATATCAGTAACTTAAAAATAATAAATTGTCATGCAATTACGAGATACTTAGCAAAATAAGTTATGCATTCTATTTACAATATATAGCGGTGCTTATCAAACTTTCTATGCCTGCGACACAATTTTTAATCATAATTTTGATCGCCCCTATACAGTAACAGTGCATCGAATTCAATATTCGTATACTTTGATGTAAAGCTACAATACGACTTTAACTATACACCGTACAAATTATCAAGATAAGTATTAGATTTTGTTTATAATCTTATGACATACCCATATAGGGTTACTGGTAGTTAATAACTTGTTCTTTACTTAGAACTGCCAAATTAATTATGAAATACTTTGTGCAATACTGATGAATTTTTATGTGTATTATATCAGTGTAAATATGTATTTTATTTTTTTATCATGTCAGAATGTATTTTGATTTGCTTCCTTTCAGTAAATTAATAATTATTTTTAAATCTTCTCTTGTTTTCGACTTTTCGATAACCTCGCGCCCTACTTGTGGAGTTATCATGCCACCTAGGGTGTGCTCCCCCACTGTTTGAGAAACGCTCAGTAAATACTAATTGCTTACCATCATAATGTAATGGGCTATAGAATTTTGAAGAAAGCTGGAATAAAAATTTCCGCGATATAAATGAAAATTCACTTATGCGTTCAGTTTAAGAATTACAATTCTCAATCCAAACGGTATTTTGGTGATTCTTTTATGATTCAAGGTACTTTTATTTCAAACTAAAGAAACAGTATATAAAGAGTAAAAGAAAGTAGTATTGGGAATATGCACATTGAGAAACCTATATATATATATATATTATAAATAAAAAAATATAAGTAATTCAAAATTCACATTCATTTTATGGACAATCACTGGAGAAACTCTGTGCTACCTCATCCAAAATTCTCTCATGCAGCGGTTCTTAAACTGCAGCCTGCTGGACCTCTAGGGCACCTCTCCAGGGGGTCTGCGAAGGTCTCTCCTTTAATGTCATTCCTCTTTCTGAAAGATTTCGTGGACAAATTTAAAAAAGAATAGACTAAATAATTTAATAGCCCCCAATAAAAAAACCTCTACTAGGTTTACTACTCTATTTTGATTAAGAATATTAATTATTCTTATCGTTTGAAACTACACAGCCCTTACTAGAATGTAATATTTTCAAAGAATATAGTAGAAACACATGAGAACAAAGATTAAGAACTGAAACCATAGCAGCCAATACGATAAAGATTTAACTCATTAAAAATTACTAATAGAGTTAAGTATTTGTCTGAAAGTGTGTGTTCTCTTATTTGAAATTAGTATTTTGTAATATTTTTATGTATGCAACTTGCTGGTGTACCTGTTCTTCGCACGGGTGACTTAAAAAGTTAAACAATACAGATTGAAGAAAAAAGAAGTTTTTAATAAAATAATTTTAGGTAAATTAAAAATTCAACATAAAAAAAAATTTTTGCATATCTCAGTTGAACAAAAAAAAAAAACCATATTTGCGAAATTGTAAATCTGTAGATTTGATAGCTGATAAAAAAGATTTTTTAAAAATTTATAACACCCCGTAACTCTCTTGTGGGTAGATTTTTGAAAACACCTTCTAAAGCTCTCACACACATCTTTATTTTACTTTAAAATTGTAATATTCGCAAGCAACGCCATTCCTAACATTATAATGGTGATTCAATAGAATCATAGCGAAATGTTGGCGAAAGAGCCAATTTGATATCATTTTTGGCAACCATGTTGGTAACTTGGCGATTGATTGAACGGTGCAGTTGATATGCTGTAGCACCACCTGGGGGATCTGCAATGAAGAGGACATCACAAAAGCCTTCTCCACAAAAATATACATATGCATGCAAATTTTTCATAGTGATCGGATTAATGGTTTTGGAGTGATGCAATTTCATTTATAAAAACATCCTTTTTTCAATTCCTACTCTTAGCTCACACTCTATATATTTATTTATCTTGATGAAATTTTCAAACGTTAATAAAATACATTTTAAAGCACTCAATTGAGCTGAAATTTTAAATACATGATTATTTTGGATGGTAATACAGTAATTTAATTATAATTATTAATAATTGATTGATTAAAACTA
Source organism: Trichonephila clavipes (assembly GCA_019973935.1). Classification (NCBI taxonomy): domain Eukaryota; kingdom Metazoa; phylum Arthropoda; class Arachnida; order Araneae; family Nephilidae; genus Trichonephila; species Trichonephila clavipes. The sequence goes on along the minus strand of BMAU01009648.1, from coordinate 29,042 downwards.
TTCAAAGAATTACAAATACAGCTACGTTGGCATCCTTTTTGGCGACTTGTGTCAAAACTTGAAAAGGTTTTTTTCTCACATCTTAAAGCACTCATTTAAACTAAAATTTCCCATACGCTGTTGTTTTGAGTAAAAATACGATAGTTTAGTTATAACTAATTAAAATAAATTGACTAAAATTAATTATTTAAAGAATTACAGATACAGCCACATTGGTTTAATTTTTAACGACTCGGGTCAAAACTTTGAAAGATTTTTTTTCTCACGTTTTAAAGCATTCAATCGAACTGAAATTTTATATACCCGATCGTTTTGGATGATATTACGATACTTTAGTGATAATGAATAAAAATTAATTACCACTAAATGTTTTGATTCTGTCATATGTATATACATATTTATATTAATTGTAACTATTTAATAAAATGTATATAAAATAAATTAATTCTTTGTTTATCTAAGTAGGAAAATTGACTTTAGTTTATATATATATATATATATATATATATATATATATATATATATATATATATATATTACTTGTTTTGTATATAGATTAGATGTTTACATTAAGGAAAACAAATGTTTAAAAAGTCTGTATAAGAAGCGTTGGTAATCTTGGGATTATTGAGGAACCTTTAAATCACTCAGCCATGTATCGGGAAACAAGGAGGGGGTGTCGAAAACCTTGGACGTGCATGATCTCAGATTGATACATAAAGAGGTGCGTTGGAGATGGAAAGTCTTAGAACCACAGCCCCAATATAAATAATTTTAAATTGAACTTGAACATGTGATACACGTGTGTATAAAATATTATTTTTAGTTTAACTTATATTAATATAGTTGAAATATGAAAAAAAATCTGTCAAAGTATTTTTGAAACAAATTGAGGAAAGGAATGCAATAAAAAAAAATTGCAGATAATGCGTATGTAATAGAAAAAGAAAGAAAACATAAAACATTATATATATAATAACCGCATTATATGTACTATATATATAATCTTATTTTTGACCTATTATTTTTTGTTTTATTTTTATGCAATCTCATTCGTATATTCAAAAATTCTTAGCACGTAAAGTTCTGATCTTACTCATTTTAATACAACAAACGGCTACGAAAGAGAAATTTATTTTTAGATCAATAACATAACACAGTGCTTCTCAAACTTGCGATATTCGCTACCCAATTTTTAATTATAATTTTCATCGTGCCCTCCGCATACAATAAGATTGTATGGAACGCAATAATAATGTATAATACTTTGACGCTAAAAAAAGCTACAAAACGACCTTCATTTTAAACCATACAAATTATAAAATATTAAATTTTGTACATGATAAACCAAAAGAAAAAAATCACTAGAAATTATTGAACTTGTTCTTAGCTTAGTATTGATACTTAGTATCAAGCACATTGTGCCGCACTGATACATTTACTTGTATAAGTATAGTATATCATAGTAAATATATACTTTATTTTTTATAATATCAGAAAATAAATTGTTTCGCTTCATTTTAGTAAATTGACAATTTATTAAATAATCTTTTATTTTTGAATTTTCAAAATGCTCGCGCCGATCTTATTACGTCTCTCTAGGGGGGGCGCCCCACAATTTGAGAAACACTGATCTAATATGATGTAAGGCATTATTACTAATTAAGTAATTCTAAAATCTTATATATTTTTATTATGATAATAAATGTTACATTTACGCGATACCTAAGTATGAAAATACAGTAAGTTAATCCCTAAGTTAAATGTTCAATTATAAAATATTAACTGCATTTCTTGAGATAAAATGCTGTGAATCATTATTTTGGAATCTTTAATGTATGCAAACAAGTTTAAAATGACTGAATTCGGCCAAGAAAAATATTTTTGTTTTTTACTTTATTGAATATAGATGTCTTTTGGCTTTTTACAAAACTTACTTTGTTTCGTTTTTACGCTACCTAGAGGACAAGTTACAATTAATTTTATAAAGTTAGAAAAACCGAAAGTGGGTCTATGATTTACCAGAAGGGTGCATCTGTATTGCTCAAAATATATCATGGCGAGTCTGATAACTCAAAATATATTACAAATGTATTTATATAATACTTTTTGAATCTGATATGTGTGTTATTTTCTAGAGAAGGTACTAAAATGTTTCATATTAAATGAATACTTTTTGAGTTACGGTTTGTTATTTAAATAACGGTCTCATAAAGAATGTGACTTTTCTTATAATGTTTATATATATATATATATATATATATATATATATATACACTCAAAACTCTAGAATATTCAAATTTTAATAAAACGTTACAATTTTAGTATATTTTAGATATAAATGCATCTAATTTGTTTCCGTATTACTTTTACTAATACAAGTATATTACTTTTTCTCATTTCCTTTGAAGTCTTACAAAAGTATTGCTAAAAATCCCCTTATAATTGTGATTTTTGTGAAATTTAGGCAATTTATTTTAAATATTGTTAGTTAAATATTAGTATTTATATGTATTAAGTCCTAAAAAAAGCATTTATAATGTTCAATATGCAATTTTGTCAAAAAGTTCCCCGAACATGTACGGATACCTTAAATTGAAATGGGTGTGTATGTTATAAAAGTTACATCTGAATAACTATGATTTTACGATACCTTGTTATGTATTGATATCTTAAAAATATCAAAATCAATTGCTTTTAGCCGTATAGTCTCACTTTTCCTCGGAACCAACGAAGAAACTGACTTGTTCTGTGTGTGTGTGAAGAAACGTCACTACCTTAAGCTGTACTCACACATGATCAGGTTATTTGACACTGTCTTCGTGGCTTTTTAGGATGAAAAAGGAACCTCTATACTTGTTGTTTGGGATGTTTCTAGAAAAATATAACGGTAATAAGCAAAACACACGCAGGATGACTCTTTTGTTATTTTATTTTATGATATCCTTATCTGACAAATCCTGTCAGCAGTGTCCTTGGTCAGTTATATTTTTGGTGAGTCAGCATTCGGCACAAATCATTCTCCTTTATAAGTATTTTCTTCTTTTAGGTGCAACTTCGTTCTTTTAAATGGATTATTAATGGTTAGTTCACATGTTTACAAAAGCTTAAAAGACGCTATTTATTGGGTATCTTGAAGAAAAACATTTTGGGGGGAGACATGTGCGTTGAAAGTACTTAAGATAGTTATATATTTTATTTGAATATCTGTATTCTGTTGTATATTATTACTTATATAATTTTATGTTGATCAAATCCTCAATGAGATAGAATGTGTTTATTAACGTGAATATCCACCTTATTTTATTTTATTTTTTTTCGTTTTATTTATTTTAGTTTCCAAAGTATTCGTTTTTTGCATAATTCTTTAAATATTACCTATAATGTTTTATTAAAATATTTCTTTACTGTGTTATATATTTATACATAGGAGGGACACTATTCACACTCACTCTTTCCTCACGAGAGCTGCAAAACTATTCAACTACCGACTTTAAATTTGGAATGAATCTTTCTTCTAATGAGTGTAGATATATTGAGGGTGGGTCCTGCAGAAATCGACCCCCAATTGAGTTTGAAAGAGTTGAGGTAGTGCTATACAGAGAGTAGAGAGAGAGTTCCAAAATCTTACAAATTTCATCTAAAAGACCTACAAATTTGAAATTTGGGAAGTATGCTTTTTTGTTGAGTAGAGACGTTCTAAGAATGTATTTAACAGGAATAGAATTCTTATAGGTTTAATAGTTCCAAAAATCACTCTAACTTGATTCATGGCAAGCCTTTTTTTTGTTGAGAACAGATCCCCTAAAGATGGGTCTTACGGAAATTGATTCTGGCATGGCGTAAGGGCAGAAAAGATAAATTTACTTACATTTTAGAAATTCATTTTTTTATTCAAAAGGTGAATGTTAAAATATGATCTTACAATAAATGCGTTGGCTATTCATTTTTGACTTCATCCCTTGACTTCACCTTTTGGAATAAGGGTTACTGACGCTAACTGCTGCCCTGTAGGTTCTGGGTTCTAACCTCGGAGATGGCATGGATGTTTCTCAATATATACTGCTTGTTAAACTTGTAGGTGATCTAAGTACTCGTCGAGTCAAAATGTCTAATGTTCTTAAACTACTAACTATACTCTGAGAAAAAAATAAAATTCAGAAGCGAATTATTCGGCCGTTTTACAGAAATAAAGTAAGGACATATTTAACTTATTTTTCCGTGTTTAGAAGGATATAAAAAAATTTGTTGCAATTAAATTTATTTGTGTATGGTTATATCTGTATATGAATTAACTTTGAATGGTGAGGAAAAACTGTTTTTGCTTTTTTTTTGTTATAATATATTTAATTTCACTACGTTGCCCATCCGGTATAGTGGTTAGCAACGGTGACTGCTGTGCGGCTGGCACTGGTTTCAAATCCCGGGGAAGACACGGATGTTTGTAAATGTATAGTACCTTCGCGGCATGAGGGTACTTTAAATATAGGATATATCTTTCTTTTTTGATGGGTAAGATGTATAAAATAAACATATATTAATTTTTTAAAAAAGTGTGGATAATTACTTTTTTAAATATACAGTGTTTATGAATTTAAAACATGTTTTAAGTGGTTTATAAAGAAAATTAAAAGATTAATCTTTATATAGCGAATTTTCTATATAACACACTTTTTTTCGAGATTTAGTGACTTCGTTATATAGAGGTCCGAATGTAATTTATTGGTTGAAAAATATAAGGAAAAGTAACTTCATAACTTGTTAATTCTCTCGGGAATAACATGCCCTAACAGTTTAACGACGTAACGGTGTTCTAACTATGTAACAAAGACTTAATGTGCAGTCTAGTTTAAAAGTAGAAGTAAAGTAAATGTGAGTTTAAAAAAGTATCAAGATCTAGCGAAACATCTGATGAAATAATTTTTAAACCACAAGGCATATTTTTTCTCCTTGAAATATTTCCCGGTCAACCCACTTCATTTAAAACCCAAACGAAGAAGCGAGCATTATTAGAAGGGGTTATTCCACCTCACACATTTCTTTCCCAACTTCTGAAAGTTCGAACGCGGAAAATGACAAAACTGGGAATGAGAGAGAAATCATTTTCGCCCTTAAACAACTCATTAATCATCATTAGTTTAATTAGGAAAAGTTTTCCAGTTGGGATATTACTGGAGTAGCAGACGTTCTTACAGCAAACAGTCGCTGAATCATGAAGTATGGGGAGGAAAATAAGAAAGTGCCTGCGAGGAAAACCGCGTTACTTCATACTTCTGAGAACTTGGAGGTGTGCTAGAATTGAAGGGAACTCATCGTACCGTGTCTTTTTCTTTTTCGCGAAGTTTTCTTTTGTTAGATTTAATTCTTCAAGTACATGCGAGATTTAATTCTAGTAATCCTCCACTAAGCACGCTTCAAAAAGTTTCATCCATAGGCGCGTGGCATCTATCAGATGCAACGCCTCATACGTCTGAAGATGATGTAACCAATTCATTAATGTGATTATACTTTGAAATATATATTTGGCATGAAACAATATTCAAAATAGAATCAACAATTCAGATGTTTATACGAAAAAATATCTAAAAGATAATGAACAGTTATCACCGTGTCACCGCAGTTTATATTTTAAGGTGCCTTGTTGCAAACTTCATAATCTCTTTACAATGTTCAACGCATATGAATGTTTTGTATAAGGCGTAAAAAAACTTTAATAACCTTTACTTGATGTCCTGAAAAGAAGGAATAGTGCCTTCTCTTGGTTCTCCGTCTTGAATAAGGTGTTGTATATGAGATAATTCTTCAGTCTTGAATCAAAATGAAAGTCATGTGAATGTTACACTCAGACCATCTTCGCAGGTGATCTTTCAAAAGTTTGTGAACGTTTTCCTAGATATGTGGGGATATATATCAGTGGTATTGATACCCATATAGATATTTTGGGAGTTCATTATAACTATATTGAGTTTTGAATAAAATATATCCACTAGACGCGTGGTATCTCAACTCCTTGCGAACAAAATCCTGTCATTCAGAAGCTACAAAATACTTGTTTCGAATTATTTTCGTACAACCTGAAAGCTACACTACTTTACAAGAAACAAAATCAAAATTAACGAAATAGTACAAAGTCATAAAAACGGACATAGTTGGGCGCCTTGCATCTAATAGGTTCAAAGGGCCCTGCCACCCGAAATATGAAGAAATCCCCCTCGTCCTTGACACTGAATCTTAGTGCAAATGGCAAAAGGCAAAAGAGATTTGCGAACCCAATGGAAGGTTTATTTATTTTCCAAATATGTTGCATACCTCACGAATGTACGTTTCTTACATAGATAAAATATATACAATATTTATTATTTACTATAAAATTAATTTGGATATATTCCACTTAAAAATTTTCTGAAGAGTTAAGGGATGATATTTAATTTTTAAATAGTAATTTTTGACTCCCTTTTCTTGAAAATAAAGCAAATATACGGGAAACATCTTCCTAAAAATATCACTCTCTGAATTATATATATATATATATATATATATATATATATATATATATATATATATATATATATATATATATATATATATATATATATATAGATAGATATAGATATAAAGAGGATATGCAGATAAAAAAAGTCATATATCATACTTTTTTCACGAGCCATCATCGTATGGAAGATTGTCCGTTTTTATAGGCTCCTTTCCTCTTGTTCTGTTGTTCAGCGGTGTAAATATAAAAATACTCACCGAAGTTTCGAGAAAGATTGGAAAGGATTTTTCCGAGGATAAAGTGAAATTGGAAATTTCTTCATTCTTTCTTGTTTGATATTTTCTTATCATATTGCTTGAAGGAAGGGAAGTGTTTCATGGAGAAATTGGTATTCACTTTCCAGACATGGTGGAGATATTTCCCTTCTGTCGATAAGTTTTCCCGTATATTTGCTGAAAAGATACACATTGCTGAGTTGACAGTAGCAGTTTACATCCAATTTTAACCATTTAATAAGTCAGACGCAGATGGTGGTTTATTTTTGATATTGTTTGGAAATGTGTTATTTGTGTGCATATTTATTTAAAGAAATTTTCTGCTGAAAATAAAAAAAATTATAAATTAAATATAAATCTCACAGAGAACAATATTTCAAAAACAGTTCTTTCCTTGCAAAAATTGGCAATATCGAACATTTTTTGTTTCGCCATTACTCCAGATACCAATTTCAGTTTTACATAACTTGTGTTTTACCGATATTGTTCAGATTTACATTTTTTGGGGTACGGTTTTATTAAAAACCTCTTTGACAATATGTTGCGTTAAGTGGCTATAAAATTATTTTTGTTAACGGAAGGTCTAAGCGGAAATACACGATAAAATATTTTTGTTATTTTGTGATTCTGCTTATGTTTTATCAATGTTATTTTCCTTTGCATTTTTAATACAAGCTATTCCTTTTTTTTTCAGAGCAATTTTGCCTTCTGTTTTTAATTTTTAAAATACAAATTTAGATGCTTGTATATTATAATGTCGATTAATTTTGAAAGAAACAAAAAACATCTCCCAATGCTAAGATGTACAAACAATTATGGAAACCGTTCCCACATATTTTCGAACGCATTAATAATAACGATGAAATTTCCCGATTGTATAACACGTAAGTAAACATGTGTTACCTCTTGAAATATTTATATATAAATAAAAGGTTGTTTGTACGTATGAAATCGCATCACTCCAGCACCGTTCAAACGATTACTATGAAAATTGGCATGTGTCAGTAATTTTTTACGGAGAAGTTGCTTGTGCTATTCTCCTTGTTGCAGCTCTTCACCAGGTGGCGCTACAGCATATCTACTTCTTCACCGATCAATCAATCGCCAAATTGCTAACATGGTCTCCAAAAATGTCAACTTGATTCTATCGCCAACATTTCGCCTTGTTTCTATTGAATCGTCATTATAATGGAAGGAATAGCGTTGCTTGTGAATACAGCATTTTTAACCTAAAATAAAAACAATTGAAAGTAATATTAACTTATTACATACCTAGATATAAAATATTTTCACTATTTTAAACGTTCATTAAACAAAATGTGAAACAATGTGTTAATTTTGCTGAGCAGAGATCAGTTTATGAAGGTGTTTTCAAAAATCAACCCACAAGAGAGTTACGAGGCGTTATAAATAAAAAATTCTATTTTATCACAGCTATTAGATCTACAGACTTAAAAATTAACAAATATGGCTTTTTTGTTCAGCTGAGATATGAAAAATGTTTTTATTTGTTTAATTTGCAATTACGTAAAATTATAATTTACTAAGAAATTATTTTATTTAATCTGTATTGTTTAATTCTGCAATTCAACCGTGCCAAGAATGGGTATACTAGCTAGTTAAATATAAATCTCGCAGAGAAAAATATTGCAAGAAGAGTTTTTTCCTTGCAAAAATTAGCAATATTGAACATCTTTTGTTTCGCCATTGCTTCAGTTAACAATTTCAGTTTTACAAAACTTGACTTTTACCGATATTGTTCAGATTTACATTTTTTAGTACGGCTTTATTAAAAGTCTCTTTGGCAATATTCTGCTCTAAGTGGGAATAAAATTATTTTTGTTAACGGAAGTTCTGAGCGTAAATACACGATAAAATATTGTTGTGTTATTTTGTGATTCTGCTTATGTCTTATCAATGTTATTTTCCTTTGCATTTTTAATAAATGCTGTTCATTTTTTTTCTCAGCAATTTTGCATTTTATTCTTTACCTTAAAATACAAATTTAGGTACTTTTATATTATATAGTCGGCTAATTTTGTCGAGAAACAAAAGACATCGTTCAATGCTAAGATGTACAGCTAATTATGGAAACCGTTCCCTCAAGATTCGGATAAATTTGTTGACGGTATAACACGTGAATAAACATATGTGTTACTTCTTGAAATGCAAACTACATATTTAAATAAAGATCTCATTAATTTTACAGACTAGTTTGACAAATGTTTTATAACAAGCCTCACGCAAAGTTCTGATAAATGATAGGATGAATTGTATCCATTCACGGCAGTAGCGCACGGAGGAATTCTTAAAGGGATGGGGTCGGGATTGAAAGTTCACCATTTTTGTATCATGCTCCTTTTGATTTTGTCGATTTTCGGGAACAAAACACAGTAAAAAACTAATTATTGAAGATATAATTAGCCTTAATTAATAAAATTAATCATTAATAACAAATGATTAATCAAATTTTACGTACTATACACATAGAATTATAATCAATCGGAAAAAAAAGTAAGGGCTTTGGGGGGTCCAGACCCTCAGGACCCCCTTGTTTGCGCTTGTGATTCACGGAAATAGTCTAATTGCAAATACATTTCGGAAATTCTTTAAGTCAATTTTAATAAAAGAAAAAAAAGTGAATGATGCCCTCAGTACTAGGGAGTTAAGACGATTAGTTACCAAATTACGCTTTAAGCCCCAAATGAAGTATCGGCAATTACCACCATTACTCTCCGATATTTGAGCTGTATTTTGTAGTAATCAAGTAAATTAGTAAACAATAGTAATTATTAATTTTAAAATAGTAATAAGTGGTCGTATATTTCCTATGACAAAATATGCGCAATCTTAACTGAGCTGTAACAAAAAAATGTTTATAAAGAAAGTTAATTGCATAAACCCATCACTTCTCACGCAGGGTAGTCATGCTCACCACCTAATTTTTTTTTAAAACTTCATCTTTAATTTTTTTGGACAATGAATAGTTTCACGTGTACCTGAATTTAAGGTCATATCCTTTGAAGGATATAACCTTAATATATATTTTTGGATATCGCCTCTTCGTGTTTGTCATACCCTATGTGTGAATCACCGTTACAGTTCTAAAATCATGAACACGCCTTAAAATCTTTCTTATGCTATGGCGCATTATTGTAGTTATGGTGAAGAGATGTGATATTTAAGTAATTTTATAGGTGCAGTATTTAACAGATATAGTACAACAGAATATTTTTGGATGAAAAAAATCTCTTGACGGGGATGATGAGGAAGAATCGAATGTTGAAGAGTATAATAGCACAAGTCTGATTCTTCTACTGAAATTGATCCCAATCATTTAACTGAGGGAGCAATTGTCGTCCATTATAAAATAAGCACATCATATTGAATGGCTAGAAAAATTAATCGTTAGCTTATGACAATATTTGTTTGTGTTGTTGAACGTTGCGACAATAAATGAGCACATTATTCTGTACAGTACTCAGAAACTACCTACTAAACATTAAAAAAAGGTGCTGATTTCTGAAATGTTTTGGATTTCAATTTACAGAAGAATGTTAATAATGTAGAAACCAGCAAGCAATACTTCTACGAAATTAATTTTTTTTAAGATGTAGTGAAAACATCGCACTTACTCACGTTGAAGACTAAATTAGTGCATAAAAAAATGTACTGAATGTTCTAATAAAGATAACACAGGGAAACTAAATTTACGTGTGAAATGTGTAATAAACATATTGTATTTACTGTTTTCCTCCTTTTCCACTTTTGTACGCAAAATTTACGGTAAAAGCAGAATGTAAACCCCTTTGGGTATGCGACACCCTGCGCGTGAAATTCCGTTCATTTTTTTTTTTTCGCGCGAGGAATACCGGTGTAAATAGCGTGTTCCTAATTTCACTATTAAATAAAAATATTAAAAATTAAGTGTTGTGGTTTTTGTAATTCTCTAAAATTTCTTAATTCTTTTATGATATGTTATTAGATAAATTACTATGAATTCCTGAGCATTACAATTTGTGTATGTGTGGTATTGGAATTCAAAGAGAATTTTCAGACTTACAGGTCTATGTTGACACCACCGACCCATTTGTCAAATGAAATGCATTAGCATAGTTCTCAAACTTTCAATACTTGCGACCCAATATTTAAGCAAACTTTTCATCGTGCCCCCCTCCATACAATAACAATTTATTGAATTTAATAATACGATACTTTGATGCTAAATCTACAATAGGATTTAAATATCTTAAGTTCCACCCGCGCATATAAGCGTCTCGCTCAGCTAAAAATGTTCTTTCCCCGGACGTATATATACGTCTGTCAAAAGTACGATCCTTTCTGTGACTTCTAATATTCCGCACACTTTGGAACACAATAAAAGGACAGCGTTTGCAAAGGATGTACTTATGTTTCAGAGGATGGGCTTATTTTTAATCCTTTCCCTCCCGCAATACATCATGCAAGCATGCCTACGTGGAAAACGGTGGCAGTGGGGAACGAATCGCATAACTTTTAATCGGCAGTTAAGGGACTCATTAAAAACCGCACACATTATAAAGATAAGGATTAATTTTTGTATATAGTGACAAAACCATGGTGGTAATTATTAAACTTATTCTTAACTTAGTATTGTTAAACTAATTATGAAATACACATTATACAGTACTGATATTTTTATAAGAGTATTATATCAGTGTAAATGTGCATTCTATTTTTATTACGTCAAAATGTATTTTTTGTTTGTTTACTTTCAGTAAATTAGTAATTTTTAATTTTTTTTTGTTTTCGACTTTTCAATAGCCCCCTGGAGAGTCATCCCGCCTCCCAAGATGGCCACGTCCCACAGTTCGAGAAACGCTGCAGTGCTGCAAAATGTGAAAATATGTTTCCACATATGTACCACTAAAATAATTCTGTTTGCAATTACGATGAGATTATTTGGTAGAATTTGGTCTTTTAATTTAGCAAACTTTTTGATTTACTTAAATCAATCGATAGTGTAATAAGTGAGTACCGAAAAATACTTTAAAAGTCATAACCACAAAAAGCTAAATTAAAAAAATGTGAAGTAAACACTAAAGAATTAAAGGTTCCTGTAACTAAATCGTGTTATATATACTCTTAAATAATATAGCCAGTGATTCTCAAACTTTCTATATTTGTGACCTAATTTTCATTGTGCCTCCCTTCCTCATACATTAAAAATTTGTTGATTGCAGTAATAATGTATAATATTTTGACGCTAAAGCTAAAATACGACCCTAATTTTAAACCGTACAAAGTATCAAGATAAGTTTTAAATTTTATGTATGATAAGCCCATTGAAAAAAAATCACTTGTAATTATTAAACTGTTTCTTAACTTAGTATTGATACCTAGTATCAAATGTATTGAACCGTACTAATACATTTATAAGTATACTATATCAGAGTAAATGTGTATTTTTATTATGTTAGAATACATTTTGTTTTGTTTCATTTTTGTAAATTGATAATTTTTTAAATCTTTTATTTTCGACTTTCCGATACGCTCGCCCCCCCTTGAAGGGTTATCAAGCCCCCCTAGAGGGTGCGCATCACAGTTTGGAAAACACTGATATAAGTACAAATAAAATATAAATAAATGAAAATACCCAAACGAGAACATCGAAAAAGAATTACACTGAACTAAAATGATTTAAATAGAAATTTTTATAGAATTTTTTTAGAAAAAAATTTAAATAGAAATGATTTAAATAGACATTAAATTTAAATATCATTTGAAATCTTTACGCATTTCCATGTGACAACAGATTTGCAATTCAAATATTGACCTTTATACTCTATGCATGTTAACTCTAATCCTGGTTGATCAAGGCACGCTCATCGAAAACTCTCCTTTTACTTTATACTATTACACACACGCGTGGTTAACTCGTAACCTAGCTATGTAGAATAAATTAGCATTTAAGGGATTGATAACTCTTGAATGGCTTTAATCTAAAACTCACGCCTTTCAAACTAGTCAAACAGTTCATCTAATTCTTATTTTGACTATAGTCGAAATTTCATATTCGAATTTATGCAATATTTCCCGAACACCACATCATTTCATGTACAACTTTTCATTAAAACTCTCTTTCTGTAAGACGCACAGTTCGTTTAAAATGCTTACATTTATCTGAAATGCTTGGAATCTTATGACATGCATACTTATTCACATTCTGATTTCGTTTTGATGTATTATACTTCAGAAGAGACACTAAGCAGACATTATTTACAGTATCTTTAAAATGGTTATTTATTCCCGTCAACAAATGTAGTATGTCATGAAATTCAGCATTCATAACCGTATTTAAATTGAAAATTCATCACAGTTAGTCCTTTCGAGTTAAATTTTCCTCTAAATGGTTTAAAAATTATACAGTTTTAATGAAAAATATGCATTATTTCTTAAATTTATATAAGAGAGAGAAAAAACATGGTTGTGCCAGTATACAAAACTTCTATTGAAATAGCAAAAACTTTATGCTTCAAAGATATTAATATCCTTACACCAGGGCTTCTCAATATTTGGGAACCAATATGCAATCATGATTTTCACATCGTGCTCCCTTCCGTACACAGTATAAATATATTTAGTTTATTAATACTATACTTTGTCGCTGAACTACAATACGACTTTTTAACCTCTTAAGTTCCACCAGCGTAGATAAATATCTCGCTGAGTCAAAGCGTTAATTGCTATGAACGTCTTTCCGAAATACGATCTTCTATGTGCACTGTTATCCATAAAATTATTCTGGCTTGGTAATTTAATAATATGACATTCGCAGTGTTGACGAAGTATTTCAAAGGATTTGCTTATTTCTTTTTCCTTTTCTTCCCCCTCCATAACACATCCCACACGCGCGCCTTCGTGGAAAACGGCGGCATCGACGTATATAACTTTTGTATAATTTTATACATATGGCAATCCCATGGGGTCACTGTGTAAGGGATTCCACATGATATTCCTCAGTATGAGACGGTCAGAACGAATATTAGCCATAGTCAATGCAACTCTATTTATTAACAGTTCTCAACAAAGATGCAAATTGAATAACCTAAGATAAGAAAAGCACCGATTGTTAAATACGGGAGCAATAGCGAGGTAGAGGAGATACTGGGAGAATTAACAATAAATTGGATGACTTACGTCCAGGCAATATATCTTTTAATTCAAATAGTTCTAATCCAATTTAACACTTAATTGACCAAATCATCAACTTTAATATTAATTAAATATATTACGAAGTGATCTTGCCTAGCTACACGCTATTCAACCACTGCTGTACTTTAATATTCTAACCTCTTTATTTTAACTCTATTTACATAATCACGACCTACTTCTTTGGAGGAAGGTTTTTAATAGAATAAATTTTAAAGACGCATTATATTCCCCAAGAAGACTATTAGTAGGAAGAAAGCAGATAGGCCAGTTACAACTGGTAATTGTGAAACTTTGTCTCAACTTAGTATTGTTAAAATAATTATAAAATACATTATACAGAACTAAAATTTTTTTATGTCTATTATATCAGTATAAATGTGTATTTTACGTTTATTATGTCAGAATGTATTTTGTTTGTTTTCTTTCAGTAAATCAATATTTTTTTAACTATCTTTTGTTTCGATTTTTCAGTATGCTCGCACTCTCCTTGCATAGTTATTACGCCTCCTAGGGAGGTGCCTCACAGTATGAGAAACGGTGTTCTAAATGGTTTAAAAATATATAAAGCTTTAATGGAATATATACTTCATTTCTAAAATTTATATAAGAGAAAAAACACTGTTTTCAATATACAAAACTCTACTGAAATAACGCTAATATTATGCTTCAAAGATATTAAAATCCTTACGAAGACAATAATACGGCTCAAAATGGGAAATTCAATTGGGGACGAGATTTTGTTTGATAATAGACCTGTAGAATGTTCAACCGTCAATTTAATAGTACTGAATGGGCAGTTAATTCGGAGAAAAAGGCTTTCGAAATGCATACTTAGATTTTATACAATTGTGTTTTCATCAGCTCCGTCGACGCAGTGAAAAGGTGGAAACGTACCTCCTTACCACGTGGTCGGATAGGGATCAAGTCGTGCCTCAGACTCCCGGTTTTATTTTTCAATTATTTAATTAGTTTAGAATAAAATAAATTAATTAAAAAAAGGCTTATTAAAAGACATTTTGTACAATTTTGTATTTTAAAACTTTTAATAATTACTATAAGTATATGAATAGCTATATTTATAAATATAATTAATGTAATATTATTAATGAATAATATTATATATTATAAACATGTATTATATTGAATTATATTTGCATAATTAGTTTGTTTTTTTTAAAAAGTAAAATAGTTACAAGTAGTTTTAAATCACATGTGAAATCTACATAATAATAATATTTAATTGTATTAATTAAAAATTAGTTAATGTAATAAATAATGTAAATTTTATATTATATATTAATATAACTATTTTACAATTATATATGTATTTAATATAAGTCTCATTTAAATAAATTTATTTAATTGTAAAAATTGTTAAACGTTTAAAAAAGATACTACTAGTCAATTGCTTGACTCTAACCCTACCATACTCCGTGGTGCTGTACCAACTAAGCTACTGCGTCGCTGAAACTAATTAAAACTTAATTGTATAAAAGCTAAATTTGAATTTTTGAAGGCTATTTTCTCCGAAATAAATGTGCTATTACTTAGAAGGTAGAACAACCTATAGGAGTGCTTTATTACACAACGCCCCCCTCCCCATTCGAGTAAAAATTATTTCATATTCCATCGTAAAAACGGATAAATGTATTCTTAATTATATTTGTGCAATCTCTTTACGAGCAAATGTTTGTAGATGGAAAGAGTTCTTTTCAGCTTTTCTTCTTTCATTACGCTATCAAATCAATTAGCTACTCAAATTGTTGTTTAGGAAGATAAGATCTTACTTGTGACTGAACTACATAAGTCCAAGTCTTTTTCAATCAAAATCATCATTTATTATAATGAATATTTTTACACCTTTAATACATTTCGGCAAATTCAAAAGGAATTTTTAAATGCTGATCAATGGTTCTGCTTTCTCCAGATTTTTGTTCTTCGAGCGAATTTCTGGAAAAAATTGAGAAAAAATGTCATTCCCAAGGTTTTCAAAAATATATCAAAACTTGGAAAAATTAAAAAGAAAAATAGGTTTTTTTTATTATTGTAAAATAATTTTTTATTTCAGTATTATATTAATTATTTTTAAAATCTCATTCAGTTCATTCATCAACATTTGAGACTCAATTTTCTGTTGAGTCAAGTAGCCACAATCACAACCTCTGAATAATCGCACATATTCACTAATATTTGTTGGAATGAATTAGAGAAGGAAGCATTTTTTTCACAGAAACATTCCAAGTTTATGTTCGATGAATAACAAGTGATCTAGTTAACCTAAAAAGAGAGGTTACTTCAGTATGAGTGCTTATCGAACAATTCACTTATAATTCAGAAACGAAAGCAACGTACATTATCTTGTTTAAGAGTTGGATATATAAGAAGATACTAAAAAATTTTACATGGCCATGAAAAATATCATGATAGCTTTGATATGTTACAAGTACGATGTCACGCATACTGATAAACATATTTTAGTTCATGTAAACAGTTCTCACACTTATCATAACAGTACCCAAAATGCATCTGCCTGAAGAGTCACCTGATGGCAAAAAGAATTTGTCGTTTACTATTTGTGATGTATTCATATCCAGCCATCAAATGTACCAATGAAATTATTTGCAAAAGTAATATGTTTAGGGCCTGGTAACGAATTTTCCCCGTGTACATGGCGATATTTACAATTTAAACCCCTAACTTCTGATAAAAAGTCCGTTATTCGCATTGCAGTTGTGAGCGACTCCCCACTGAAGTCGCTTTCTCACCGTTCTGCCTACCTAAGAGTGTGGGAGGAGACAAAGCACGACCAGAAACTTCCATTATAACTATTATTTATTTGTACTCAAGCACACTAATCAACAACAGATTAAACCAGAAGTGAATGTCCTAGATGGTATAGAGAAAGCAATAAATTCTAAGTAATCAACTGCAAATAATCACTTTAATTTTACCTAATCTATCTTTAACTATAAATTCCTAATCCACTAATTTAATACAGTGGCAAACAACGTTCTTAACTTAAGCAGTGGAAATCAACTTTATTATATCTCACCTTCGTAACGCCTGTGACAGTTTCCCATCTCCTTCTATTTATAATTACAAAACTCTGTCTTTATATACTCGACCTTATCTGCATATCAAGGTTTCTTCTTGAGAGGAATGGCTGTGAATTAAACGCTAATGCTAACCCAAAAGTTCCCCAAGAGGATTAGTAAGAAGAGCCCGTAAAGATCCATCACGCAGTGTCTTCTTTTTTTTACACAGGTGCGTGTATTGGGAAAATAAGAAAATTCATATTTAAACATATTTTTCACTGATATAAGCGCAAATCCCTTGTAAATACTGTCAAGATCATTTTATTGCATTTCTAAGCTTTCGAAATAGTTTTATTAATAGAGAAGTAAAGAAAAGGCTAGTATTTCGAAAATATGTATAGAAACGTCCGGTACATTTAATTCACCGGATGAGAGAGACATATATACACGGCGATGGTAGTTAAGGGGTTAATATCTTCTGTCTTCAGGACTACTTCGAAAGACAAATCTCCCAACTCTTCTCTGCACCCAATAGTGAGGACATGATTTTGAAAGAAGTGGCAGCTAACACATTACTGCGTTAAACCAGTGGTTCTCAAGCTTTCACAACTGGCGACCCAATTTTCAATCATGATTTTTATAGCGCCCCCCTAAAAATAATAATGCATTGAATGCAATAATAATGCACTTTGGCGCTAAAGCTACAATACGATCTTAATTATAAACCGTACAAATTAACAAGATAAGTATTAAATTTTGTATAGATTACTTTTAAGTTAAAACTATACTTATAAACTTACTTTTGCTTTAAAACTATAATTTATTTAATAGTTATTTTTACTATACACGATAAAAATCACAATTCCAGTGAATAATTTAATTAAGAGAAAAATATACTTATCTACTTTAAAGGACTTTGCAGTATTTCTTTGAAAATTTGAGAAAAAATCCAATAAAACTAAAGAAAATGTTCCAAATGTGCGTCTCCTTAATAAAGGACATAAATCACACACTTTTTGCTAACAACACAGGAACGTTATTTTCCAGCCAACTGTCATATTTTGTTCACGTTTTTGTAATTTTGCTTTCGTTTGATGATCTACAAATAGCATTTTTAACTGTTTCTTCCTTGTGTCTTTTTGACAAGGCGAAATGCTACATTATGGCTTCATAGTTTTCTTCATACAGATCTTTAGGCAGCATTTGAAACTTTCAAATCAACTCAAACGTTTCATGTCTAACGCTTTACTGATATTTATTTTCGCTACCTTGATTAATATGAATTATTTCAGTAGGTTCTTCAATTGCTCGATCAGTTTCAACTTCCTTCAATAGGAATCACAGATGACTATTTTTTAATATTCTGCTCATTTACATTCATAAAGCATAATAAGTCGTACAACACAGCAATCAAAACCACAAAATTGTTCATGGGGAAAGTGTAGCATGTTCTAAAAATAATTGTGCAAAACATTTTTTCATTATGCATTATATGTTTCACAATACTCATGCTTATCCATATATCCTAAAACTCTTTCACATGGAAAAGATGAAACAGAAATATATTATAAATATTTACAACTTCCCTAAAAAACGACGGAGATAACCATACCAGTAAGTTCGAAGGTCAGCTAAAGTAATTTTTTAGGTTAAAAGAAACGTAATAAAAATTCTCTCATCATGGGATTACAGCAAAGCAAACAAAATATTTTTTAAATTTGGTTATAGGATCAAAGATGGCCAATGAGCGTTTGAAGTGGAATTTTTTTTATTTTCGATCACCAGATGATAAAAATAAATTATATCAGTGTAAATGTGTATTTTCTATTATGTTAGAAAGCATTTATTTTACTTCATTCCAAAAAAATTATTTTTTGAAAACTTTTATTTTCAATATGCTCGCGCCCCCTTGCAGAGTTACCGCGCCCCGCAGTTTGAGAAACATTGGTTTACGTGATCATGAAAAAATTATTATATCACAGAACTGGAACTTTTGGCCATAGTAGATGCTCTTGATAAGTTTTATTATTATTTGCATGGTAAAAAATTCATAACCCACACTGGTCATGCTGCTCCTGCTGGCTTAAAAATGTGAAAAATTTAAGGGGTAGATTATTTCATTGGTCTTTAAAACTAAGCATGTTTGATCATGAAGTAAAATATTTAAAAGGGACTAATAATGTTGAAGCTGACATGTTATCAAGACATCCTATTGCTCAATATATCCTACACTCTGTACATTTACTTGAATGAAATGAGATAAAAACCCATCAAAATTTAGATAGTGTAAATGATCCTAAATATAAGAAAGTTGATGATGCCTTTGTTCTTAAAAAGAAAAATATGTTTAAAATTGCTGTACCTTTTTCAGTAAGAAGAAAAAATTTGCATAATGCTCATGAACAATTTGGACATCCTGGTACTAAAAAAAATGATACATTTAATTGTTCCTCAATATTAATGGCCTGATATTAGTTTATATATTTCAAAATTTGTTAAACATAGTAATGTATGTCAATTAAACAAAAAGAAAAGACAAAAAATATTTTGTCTTTTACAGACTGTACCCCACCCCCCTGAAAAAGCTTTTGAGTATATCTCTGTTGATACTGTTGGTGGATTCAATTATTGTATTTCTACTAAAAAATTTCTCCACTTAATAATTGATCATCCAACTCACTATGTTTGGGCTTTTGCTTCTATAAGTGAAACAAAACTGAACCTATGCAAATTGTTTAAAACAACTTTTCCTAATTCAAATACCTATTAAACTGTTAACTGATATAAATGGTGTTTTTACCTCATCTCGATTCAAACGCTTTTTAAGAAATTATGATGTTAAACAGTTATTAACTACTTCTCATCATTCCCAGACAAATGGTAAATGTGAACGTGTAAATCAGTCTACTGTAAATAATTTAAGATGTAAAGTAAATTTTTCTTTTACCGAAATTCCTTGGACCAAATTTCTCACAATAAGTAATCAATGAATATAACTGAACACCTCATTCATTCACAAAATTCCCTCCTGTATATTTGTAACTTGGCACTTTACCATATACACCTCCATTAGTTCAAAATCAAGTTTACCCTCCATTTGAAGAAGCTAGACGATTAGCAAAAAAGAACACCATAAAATACCATGAGAAAAACAAAATTAAATATGATGCACGTTTCATTGATTCTCCTTTTGAACCGGGTGACATTGTAATTTATGAATAATTCAATTATCCAAATCGAAGAAAATTATCCCCAATTTTTTCAGGCCCCTACGAAATAGTACAAACCTGTCAGATGTCAATTATGAAATAATCAAGCCTAACGCGTTAACTAAAAAAACCTACTGAAATTGTCCACATTTCAAAATTCAGAACTTATTATCCTCCTGAAGAATTGAAATTAAATCATGAATAATAATAATTACACTAAATTTTAAAACACACACACACCTACACATAATCAAAATACATTTACCCCTCTTAGGTGGACCCTCTTTCCACTCTTGAGATATTTGGTTTTTTTGTTTTTTTTACTGTTGTGAAATATCACAATAAGAAATGATTACAGATCTTATAGTGTGCGAAACATGGGTCCACCTTCCAATCCATTTCAGATTTTTCCTATTTTCATCTCGGTATACCAGTGTTTCTCAAACTGTGGGGCGTGTCCCCCTGGGGGGCGCGAGCATATCGAAAATAAAAGATTTAAAACTAATTAATTTACTGGAATGAATTAAAACAAAATACTTTCAGATATAATAAAAAATGCACTTTTACTCTGATATAATTTATCGGCGCGCGCGCGCGATATTAAGTCAACAAAAATAAAAACTTCTTCAATACCTAATTAGCTATCTTTGATCCTATAACGATATAAAAACGTTTATTTGATTTGCTGTAATCCCATGATGAGAGATTTTTTTATTACGCTTTCTGTTTAAACCTAACATACAACTCTTTCAGAGAAAAAACAGATCCCAGACGCAGTATCGAAAAAAATTAGGAACATAAAAAATTCATCACTGTCATTATTTTTGAAATACTGCACATTATAGCTGTAATCTGTTTAACCTTCTAAGTTATTGGTACAGTTAGTTATGACCCCTCTCTTATGTGTTTGTTTCTCATTTAGTGAAGTTGTAAGTAATGTATTTCTCTGTTACGCTTTTTTCCATGCAAAAGAGATATTTGGAGAACCACGGAGAGCACACACACACTTTGAACGATTAATTGGCCAAGACTTATTTTTACGAGTATTCTATTCATATAAAGCATAACGCGAAAAACGTTTTACACAATTTCATATAATCATAATGAATACACTTTTTACCCGGAAGTGGTCGCGCGGGACGCACAGATTACGAAATCGTTAATTCTTTCAAAAATGTTTATTTGTTACCAAAGAAAAATTGAAAACTCCTTGAAAGTAGGTAATTAAACTTTCTCTTAATTAAATTATTCACTGGAATCATGATTTGTATCGTGTACAATAAAATAATTATAAAAAAGGGATTAAAGTTACTTAGTAACCCCGCTCGACCGTATCGAGTGCGCGCCTGCTCCCGGGTTAAAACATGTTAGTCTTTTCGCTTTAAATATTAAAAATAATACAGTTATTCTTCATCGGAATTTTATATTATTGTTCATTATTTAACATCAAATATAAATGCTAATTCTGTAAGGCTTAAAATTACCATTCGCTTAAAACTAATTATAATTTGAGCAACCATTTTTAAAAAATCATTTTACATTTTTGTAAACATTGTCGAGCATTTGGCTTTGAGAATTCCTTACAATTCAGCTATTATATCAATAATGTTTTATTTTCTTATAAATGAACTCGTGCAAAGAGCGGGAACTTCAGCCGATATACATTTAATGTATCAATGTTGAACACAGTATTTTATAACAAATTAATTGATACTAAATGAGGAACAAGTTTAATAAGTATTAACGACTTCCATGGGCTTGTCTTGTAAAGTAAAGTTTTTATAAGCAATGCTTACGGTTAGAAATTCGCCCTCTGAGTTCTTTTTCTATATTTGGCACATATCTATATTTTGTCTTCTAAGCAGCCGCCGCATTTTGCAATATGTTCAATTTAAAAATTAGAGAAAGGAAAATTAACAATAATTATCCTATTTTCTTTATTTTTTGCTTAAAAGTAGTATGCAAAATTTTAATACTTACGTTACTAATTTGTATGGTTTATAATAAAGATCGCCTATTGTAGCTTTAGCATCAAAGTGCATTATTATTGCATTCAGTACATTATTAATGTATAAGGGGGGTGCGATAAAAATTGTGATCGAAAAGGGGGGCGCCAGTTTTGAAAGTTTGAGAAGCACTGCGGTATACTGTTTCAGTTTTGGAGAAGTGTATGCTCTTGGATGGAAACAGAGAAGAGTGTGTGAATTAAATTCCCCTTCCTTAATAGTCTCAGATTATTAAGTTTACTT
Source organism: Trichonephila clavipes (assembly GCA_019973935.1). Classification (NCBI taxonomy): domain Eukaryota; kingdom Metazoa; phylum Arthropoda; class Arachnida; order Araneae; family Nephilidae; genus Trichonephila; species Trichonephila clavipes. Next base: position 6,587 of record BMAU01009648.1, on the reverse strand, counting down.
TTAGACGAATAAGCCATTTTTTTTTTATTTTTGAAACAAACTTAGCTGTTTCCATGATGTTTATCATTGATGATATTTTAATATTTTAGGCTATTATTTTGAATCTTATGTTATTTTCATTCCATTTCAAGTGTTCCTTGTTTTTATTTTTGATATTGTGTATTTTTATGATATAACGTTTAGTGGTGTGAACTTTATTACATCAGCTACTCAAGAAAATGTGAACATTTTGGAGCACTACTTTTTGATTTTTACTGTATTTTGAATCTTATGTTTTGAATGTTATTTATGGGTACCATATTTTACAATTTAACAGTATATATTTTTGTTTTTATATTTTTCTATTATATAATTTCTGTGTTGGAGAACATGCTATGTATGTCATTACCGGTAAGTGCAAGAAGTTATATTAAATTAATAATAATTTTATTCAAAATTTTAAATTTAATATCTGTGTAAGATACGGGTCTGTGTCAAGGGCCCTGGCACACACACGCGTCTCACGGAGGTGGGAAATGTAATAATTCCCTCTAGTATCCTTTTTATTAACTCTGTGTACTAATATTTAAAATAACTTTAACTCTTTGGTTTAAAATTAACATTGTTATCTTACTCGTAATCGGCTAGACCAAAACCCCTGTCCCGCCCCTTCTAGCCAATCAGAACTATTATTACGTAAAAACCACTATATGTATAAACGCAAGTTCTTCATCATGTAAGAATGTGAATAGCTGCTCTCTGTGTCGTTGTGTGGTGTCCTCCAAGATGTTGCTGCTTGTCTCCTGCCCGCTTTGCTTTATAATCGTCGCAAGTTTATCTCGTCAACGTGAAAATGTACCGCAACTTTGTCCTAAGCTTTTGATGTGTACTTGAAAATAAAAAAGATGAACGTCCACTGAAGATGTTTTTAATGAAAACCTACTAACACTCGACAAAATACTACACTCGGCCAATACGTAACATATATATATATATATATATATATATATATATATATATATATATATATATATATATCAGTATTTCTATGAAATCTAGCCATTACTCCAAAACTCATTGTTGTTAGGTTATCATTATTTAAAAAGAAATATTGTTAGTTATAACGATGTTTCAGAGCTCTATTTTGCTAAAACCCCAACAATGTTTAATAATGAATTACAAGAATGTTATTGTTGGAAAGAGAAGACAGATAAATTTCGTTGTTTTGGATCATAATTTATTTTGCTGTGATAAAGGGAACTGCAACTTTGAAATCTTATATATCTGCGATATTTCTAATTGATACAGAAGACATCAAATGGACGACAATCTAACAACTATGCTAGTGCGTTTAGGTTTGGTCCCATTTATGTGGCTTTTGCGATTGATGATAATAATTACTGGTAAATACCTCGCTAATCTCATCACTCTATTTTTCTATTTAGAACATGTTTTAGATGACCTAAATAAACTTAAAATACCTCCTAAAAATAGAAAAACTAAAGCTAACTCTAAAAAAAAGGCTCTTAAATATTTAGAACGAATAGTACAACATCACCGCAAAAAACACCTTAAACTACGCAATAAAATCAAGTTCTGCACAACCCTCCCCACAGTAGATGAAGCGGATGAAACTGACCAAACCCCTTGCAATAGTTTATACCTGCACCCTTCCAACCAACCGCCCAATAATATTCCATCTCCTGTACCTACCACTAACAATTCAGCCATCTCAAGAGCAATACAACCCCTCAACCTTGACCAAAACTTCTCTAACTATTCTTTCCTCATTCCAGACTTCATAGTTAACTCAGATTCAACTCCATCCAATTTTAACACTAATTTTTCAGCCCAATTCAACCACTATATCCAACAGAAAAATAGCCGTAAACCATTTCGATACATAAAACGTAAATTCAAGTCCCTTAAGGAAAAACTTTTAAAAAAAATAATTCTTAAAATATTTTTTACATGTTCTAATAGAAAAATAGACTGTAGATGGCGAGGTTATATATCCAGGCACAATTATTATTAGTTATCTTTCTTTGTTTTCCATCGATCCATTTGAATCCGCTTGCTGTATAAGGTGGTCATACAACAAGATCACATTACCATCCTTATTTCAAGACAAATTTTCCACCAACTGTCTCAGAAAAGTATTTACACAAGACCACCATACATCAAGTGTGGAAAAAGAACCTGGAAGAAGAGAACGACCTCTTCCATTTGGTGCCAGTGTTGTTGAAAGAACACCTGTTCAATGAGCAGACGCAACCAACGGCAAACATTGGAAACACAACAGTTCACTTCAATCGAACTGCAGTACTTACAGAACATCCTGGACGCTTCTAGAACGACCAGGACTAATATTCGCCAATTAGGCTCTTATTGCATCTATTAAAACAGCCATGGACATAAAAGGAAAAACGTTTCCGTTCAAAAGGATTTCAGATTGGATCCAAATGTATAACGGAATAACAAATGTTATATTCCCAAACGAGTTAGAAGAACAACAATGGCAACCACTGCGTTCGAATATGCCGTTGACGTGGTATAACTGTTCCAAACCGAATACTACTATAAGCATTACACCACTCAACAAGTCATATCATGGTTTGGAACGCTATCACTTGCGACAGCTGACCATCATTTATTTTCTTTGGTGACTGTGATAACCCAAAGATAAGTGGCCAATACGATGAAGCCAATATCACTTGCTTTCGTTATGTTCCCAACCATTTACCAGCAGAATAACCGTAACACGTGCATTTGAACGGCCAACAAGACCTGTATCGGATCCAGGTGCTTTCCTGGTCACCTGCATCCCCTAATCATACACCTTTTGAGTCGATAGGAGAACTGATTGCCCGCCTTACGCATTCTCTGCTACCTCTGAACTTGAAGAGATGGCTGCGGTAGCCCAGTGGTCGAGGCATCGGATCATGGCAGGCATGTCCTGAGTTCGAGCCTAGTACCACTAAGGACCCGCCGTGTAGGAAAAAGATGCACGTTAAATCTGTCGAGAGCTCAAACGTCATCTCGTTGGTGTGGTGTATTAGTTAGAAGAGAGGGTGCCAGCTCAGGTGTCATCCTCGTCACTTGACTATGGTTCAACATTACGAGGTCCGTCTCCAAAGGCCCTCGTGTGGCTGAACAGTGCGACGTTAATATTCACTAGCTCACTCCGAGCTTGAAAAACGAATTACAGCAAATGATTGAGAGCGAATGTGCTCGTCCATCTACCCAAATTCGTACGATCATTGACTGTGATCCACAAAGTGTTGCTTTTTTCCCCTCAACCAACAATGCAACGACAATATACTGATCACCTAGTTTTGTCGTTTAATGTATTCTGCTGTGAAAAATAAACAACTTTTATTGATCTACGTTTTCTCTCTCTGTTAGCTTATTTTCCTTTAATTTTACTCAAACGCGCTTTTAAAATTGTATTAAATACTTAAATGTAATGAATATTTTGATGTTGTGACATTCGATAATATTTTATAAATTTTTAGAGTATTTTGAATAAAGAAATTTAATCCGAATATAATACTTTAGACATTCGAACACGTCCAAAGTACTTTTTTAAAAAATAGCATTACTAAAACAGGACAATAAATGAAAAAAAAAAAACAATTTAAGTACCAATATTTAAAATAAATTATTCTAAATGGTATTTTAGAATTTTTTTAAAAGTTATTTTTAGGCAGTTAAAGAAAAAGAAGTATATAATAAACTTAAAGCATTATACTAAAATAAGTTACATAGAATGTGATATAGGTGATGAATTAAAACTTTAATGTTTTATTGAAATATAAAAACTGTAGAGCTGACTAAATATATATTATAAGAAATGTGACATTTTATTAGGCAATTTTTGAAATGATAGGCTATAATTCAAAAGATATTTATACAGTAAGAATTATTTTAGTACATTCCTTATAGAAAATAATATGAATACCGGGTAAAAATAATTTATCTATATATATAAAGGAGAAAAGCGACTCACTCACTGACTAATCACGATATCTCCGGAACTATTAAGCCTACAGACTTGAAATTTGGTAGGCAGGTTCCTTTCATGAAGCAGACAACAGATAAGAACGGATTTCACAAAAATCAAAACCCAAGGGGCCTTACGGTGGTTTAACTCTTGATCTAAGCGTTCATTGAATAACATGTGAAAAGAAAAAAAAATTCTCAAATTCGCTAAAATAATATAAAATCTATTTAAAATTTAATGCACAAAACAATATGTAAAATATTTCTTACAATTGAAATATTCAGAGATACAGAACAGTTTCAACTTTTGAGAGTGATGCAAGATTTTTGAAGAGCAATGTACAGTGAAAAAAAAACTTATTCCGGTAAAAGAATTTGATGAAACATAATGTATCAGTTATTTAGCATTTTGAAAAAGAAATTCAATTTTAGAAAAATTTTAACTGCAACCTTCTTAATGGGATATTTTTTGCTATGAATAATAATAATCTGAAAAGAATATTTATAAAAATACCTTCAGACTTTTTAATGAAGTTCTGAAAAGCAAAAGATTTAATTTTTATCGATTCTGTTCCGTGATAAACAGTAAAAATATCAAATAAAATAGCAAAAGTAGCTATGGAGTTTCTCAAATGAATACAAAACATGAGTCCAGTAATGTATTTTACAACACTATTCTATTTTAGACTGTAAAAACTTTTAAGATAAAAAAAATGCATGGAAATCAAAATTCATGCAAAAAAATAATAAAAAGAATTTAAAAGCAATATTCAAATTAAGATACATTTTCTATAAAAAGAGAGAGAGAGAGACTAGCATAGCTATAAAAAATCAAGAAACGCAAATACTAGTTAGAATAAGTAACTCTTTTATAATAAGTATTACTACTTCGTTTTCGTACATAAATAGTCAAATAATTATTCAAATATTAAGCCTACAGTATTTAATTACAGTAGTGGTTCTCAAACTTTCACTACTGGCGAGCCAATTTTCAAACATAATTTTTATCGTGCCCCCCCAAAGTAATAATGTATTGAATGCACTTTTTGGGGGAGGGGCGGCTAAAGCTACAATATGATCATAATTATAAATCATACAAATGAACAAGATAAGTATTAAATTTTGTGTGTATAATACTTTTAAGTACTATATATTTTTATTTTTATACTTTTTAGTTCGATTCACTATAAAAGCGCGTTTTTAGTATGTTTTTAAACTATAATTTATTTCATAATTATTTTTACTATACACGATTAAAACCCCAATTACAGTGAATAATTTAATTAAGAGAAAATATATCTACTTTCAAGGACTTTTAAATTTTTCTTTGAAAATTTGAGAAAAAATCCAATAAAACTAAAGAAAATTTTCCAATGTGCGTCTCCTTAATAAAGGACATAAATCACAGACACTTTTCGCCAACAACACAGGAATGTTATTCTCCAGCAAAACTGTCATATTTTGCTAACATTGTTGTAGTTTCGCTGTCGTTGGATGATCTACAAATATCATTTTGAACTTTTTTTTTCTTGTGTCTTTTTGACAAGGCGAAGTGCTACATTTATGGCTTCATAGTTTTCTTCATAGAATTCTTTAGGCAGCATATTCAACTCAAACGTTTCATGTCTATCGCTTTTCTCATATTTATTTTCGCTATCTTGATTAATATGCATTATTTCAGCAGCTTCTTCAATTGCTTGATCAGTTTCAACTTCCTTCATTGGAGACCACAGCTGCGCCCTTTTTTTATATTCTGCTCACTTACATTTATAAACCATAATGAGTCGTACAACACAGCAATCGAAACCACAACTTGTTCATAGGGGAAAGTGTAGCAGGTTCAGAAAAAATATTTTTGAAGAAAAGCGGTCGCACAGGGAACTCGATCAAAATAAGTACCTTGATTGTAAAAAAAAAACGTTTGCTACTCTCAAAAAAAAAAGAGGCATATTGCAACAAACTCATTTTAGTTCCCATTAAGACTGTCTAGTAGGAGGATACTATCAAGGTCACTGTTAAAGAATAAACAGTTTTCCCAGAATTAATGATTTCGTGAGCCTGGGTTGACTCAGTGCCTCATGCGACCGCTCCCATGTTAAAAGTGTATTCAATTAAAAATATCGATGCCAGTTCTAAAAAATAAATGTGTAAAATGATTTTCATTATGAATTATATGTTTCAGAATACTCATAAAAATACATCTTGGCCAAATAATCCTTCAAAGTGTTCGATATGCTTATCCATATATCATAAAACTCATTCACTTGGGAAAAAAGCAACTGAACTTTCCTAAAAGAAATTTACAACTTTTCTAAAAGAAAAAGAGACGGGAGTCAAACATATCAGTAAGTTTGAAGGTCAAATATATGATAATCAAAAGTAGTATTTTAGGGGTTAAAAGAAACTTAATAGAAAAAATCTCTCATCGTGGGATTGCAGCAAAGCAAACAAAATGTCTTTTTTTATTTGGTTATAGATCAAAGAAAGCTAATGAGCGTTTGAAGTGTAATCTTTTATTTTTAATGATCATTAAATGATATATATAATATTATATATATAATTATATCAGTGTAAATGGGTATTTTATTGTCAGAAAGCATTTTATT
>BMAU01009647.1:0-66705 GCA_019973935.1 Trichonephila clavipes | reverse complement strand
TCTCAGTTTTCATGAGACTTGCAAGAGGTATTTTATTATTATTTAGTGTAGTATGATTCTGCATTGCATATTATTTAATATTTTAACAATATTTCAATAGTAGTGTTATTTCATTTATTTAATTAAAAACAGGGGTAGGTCAGGTGAGCAAAATGTGCATTTTATGTTGTATTTTATAAAGAAGCATTTTTTCTTTGCTGCTATTTTGAATTGTCTGTTTCTCTGAAAGGCTACAATTTGCAAAAAAAAAAAAAAAAAAAAAAAGCATTACATTCTTATTTCTTTTTATTTTGTTCAGGATAGGCATATGCCCATTATGATGACATTAAAATGCTTCAGCTATGATAAATTATTTTACAGTTTATTAAAACTGTATTTCTGCTTGCAGTGAAATGTTGTTTGATTAAAAGAGAAATATTTTATCCTACTCTACAAACTACACACTTTAGTGTTTATAGTTTCAAGGGAAAAGAAAGTATTTAGGCTAAGAAAGTTATATTTGGGAATTAAAAATATGTATTTGTCTGGATAATTAACCATTCTCATGCCTTTCTGCATAACTGTTTGTATAATTTTAAAGTAAAACTATATTCAAATTTATCACACCAGAATAAATACAAATTTATTATTTATTTAAACTGTGCTAATATTTTTATAATTTCATTGCATTTTATTTCAAACTTTATTGTTTGATCGAAATTGCATCATTTGGAATCTGCTTATGAGTGGCGGGTCTTCTACCCATATCATTAATGCTTGTTCCATGTTTTTCACTGCAACTCTTAACGTATGAAACTATGGTCCTTCTCATAGATCTTACTGTTATACTTTTTAAATCTTTACAAATCACATATTATGGAGTCTTTATTTTTCGCGGAATACCGGCTATGGCGAGTAAATTACATGGAACCGAAGGATTAATTGTCCAATCATCCACACATCAGAAAGAGATTATAGTAGAAAAGTTAGTTGCAGTACACAATTTAAAGAACAGTTCAACAAAACGCATTCGCTTTAAACTGATTGGCTGCTAATTACAATTGATTTTCAATACTCTTTTACTATAGTACGAGAGCTAGCAACGTTAGGGGGGAAAACAAGAATTTTAGAAAAGCTGATTCTTTAATATATCTGTGTCTATTCCCTTACGAACAGCGTGCGGGCTATCTGGCTGCCGGTAAACGTTGCGTTTATTAATGCACATCATACCTTTATTGGTAAAAATATTAATTTTTAAATAATTTTAGGAAGAAATTTTCTTTTGTCACTAAATTTAAAACGTTATTAACAACATGAATTTATTAATGCCAGACATTTTTGTTGTTGAAAATAATGTGCCAGATGCTATTTTGTATATATAAAAAAATTAGTTTAAAACCATTTTAGAATGTCTGTAATTTTAATATTATTTTATTTATAAATAAATAAGTACACATTTAATTTGCCAGACATTAATTCGGTTGTTTACTTTATAGACAGGCCGATTTATTGGTGTAATATACCGCAGTATTATGCCTGTCGTTAGAGAGACAGAGGTAAAGTAAGTAGGCATTAGAGTGAGACAGGATTATGTTACACTATTTAAAGTATTCGAAAAAACTTTATTTTTATGTATTTGATGATAATAAAAAAGTTTAGTTGTAGACTCAAAGTAAGTTTTTTCTATAGGTAGTTATAAAGGAAAACTGTAGTTTCTCTTGCAATTCTTGTAATAACTGTAGTATCTTTCTTTGTAATAATTGTTGTAACCATTGCAGTTCCAGAATGTTCGCGAACTCGTGCAACCCGGAGCTGTAGTTTTCGTGCTGGACTCTCCTGTCCTATCTGTCATCAACGCTTGCGGTGGTTATTCTGGAATCATCTCGGAGCACTGTCTGCTTTACGAGACTCTGTATAGTCTCTATACACTACATGAAGTAGTAGTGGAGCGTTGGTTTCAACTCTGCAACGATGGATTTCGTGGCTATTTATGTAACACTTCTCTCTGTTTTTTCTCCCGAATGTGGTTAAAGATAAACGCCCAGGATCCCAACATATATTCCTGGAGATACCCTGACAAGACACTAATCCAGTTTGAAAAGAGGCGCGAAGAATTAAAATCACTATGTGCGAAATTGGGTATTTGTTGCGAAATATTCTTCAATAACCCCAGTGAAGATTCTTTCCGAGTTTTTAGCGAATCTATCTCTGAAAAATCACTTCAAAAGAAAATTAGAAAGAAAGTGAAAAGGGCAGGTAGGCGTGTTGTTGTTGAAAAACGAAAATTCATGGAATGGATTCAGAAATCACAAAGAGCTTCTGAAGAAAGGGAACATATGCACAAAGAATCTATCAGGAAATTATTGATGAAACTTGAACAAAAATATCCTGCGCATGAAGAGGAATTTTGAAATTTAAGTAAATAATTAAACTTGATGTGTGGGAGTACTTTTGAGTTTGTATATGATTTAGTCAAACTTCTCATTTCAGTTTTTATTTACGAATGAAGTTTTCGAACAGTTATTTCTTTGAAGGGTGGCATTTGAGATGCTGAAATCGACATCGATTGAAAAGATAGTTGACTAAAGAATTTTGGTTTCGGTTCAAATATTTGTTAAAATTATTTCTTGAGCATAATATGTTAGTGATATTTTTATATTAATTTTTTTTCACGTAATAATTTTAAAGGAAACATTAAGAATTGTTTAAAAATTTTCTCAATCTTATGAGAGTCTTTATTATTTAAAATTAAAATTTTAAACATGTTAAGTGTCGATTTGGAAAAATGTTTAAGTTTTAGACCACTAAGAAATGTGAGAATGATCTGATATTATTCGATTGCGCGATTGAAAGCGAAATCCATTTTCTATTATTTGGACTTAAAATGTAATAAATGTGCAAATAGCTACATATAATAGTATTATAGTATTAATGAATGAATGGATTTTATTTGAAACAAAACTCATTTCGTTTGTCAGAGTGAATTACGTGTAAAATTTGCAAATCATATATACAAAGTGTAATGATCGCCCCGCCATTAATGTTTGAGGGTCGAAAGGAAACGATTTGCCATATTCAAAATAACTTCTATTTATTCACAACTCTGAACAACAACACAAATTCTATAACCTAAGAAATTCACCCATTACTAAATATGGAAAGCAATAGCGAGGTATACGCGATACGAATAAACTTAATAAATCGGATCACTTACGTCCAGGCAATGCACCTTTCAATTCCAAGCGACCTAATCAAATTTAATTCTTAATGGACCAAATCGTCAATCTTAATATTGCACCATAAGCCACAAAGTGCTCATGTTTCATCAATCACTGCTATCCGTTAGCAGTCTAACCTCTCTCTAACTCGAAAGTTTAATCTTTATATACAAGTCTTAATTTACATAATCATATCTTCTTCGGAGGAAGGTTTATAACAGAATAATTTTTAGAGACCTAATATTCCCCAAGAGGATTGTTAGTGGAAGGAACGCGGATAGACCCGTTACAAGGGTTATTCATAATAGGGATGGCGATTCTTTCCGAAATAGAACGATTTTTAAATCGATTCGAATCGTAACCTGATGAATCGATTCACAAAAAATCGATTTCTAAGAAATCGGTTTTTTATCATGTCTGCGTTTACAATGTAAAAACAAATGTAATATTTTATGAAAAACAAGAAAGATTCCATAATAAACAATCTCTTATCAGTAAAATCAGGGAATTTTTTTAGTTCAGAGAATTCGACAATTACAATTATTTTTCTTACCATATCAACGTATCAGGTATAAAAGAAGACATTTATTTTCTAAATAAATATATTTATTACATTAAAAAGTTTAGAAAATAGATAATATAGCTTATAGTTCCCAATGATAAAGATAAATAGTTTTAAAGATAGTACACACATTCTGCTAATTGTAAATAATTTTATGGTTTTTACCAAAACAGAAAAAAATCGAATGTCGATTTTCTAGGAGGAAATATTGATTCAGTGCTACATATCGATTTAAAAAATCCATTTTTTTTGGACCGAGAAATCAATTCTTCGATAAATTGATTTCAGATTTCTATCCCTAACTCATAATTCCTAGCTCTGTAGTAAAACAATTAAGATGAATACAGCAGAAAAGAACATATGAAAGAAAACATAAAAAAAAAATCAAGTTTTATTTACATGTTTTACAGGTATTCTATATGTGAACCCCTTGTCAACGGCATACATCAATGCAATAGTCCAGTTCCTGGCATTCTCTACTCAATATAGTACTGTCAACGTTATTGACCGCACGTGTTATCCGTGTCATTCGAAAAAAAAAAAACTCGTTCTCTTTTATGTGAGACCCAAGTTTTCGAAACCTTTTTGCTGCGTGATGTAGCAAAACTGCATGAAAGGATAACACGCTTAGTCAATAACGTTGATAGCACCGTGTTTATAAGCAGCTGTAGCCAAATATTTTGACCTCACGGACCAGTAAACTCATAATTAATATCTCGCGGACCGCTTATGGGAATTTTTTAATGTAAAATATATTTATAAAAAAATGTGATCTAAGAACACATAAAATGCACTTAATTAATAAAATGAAACTATTAATTGTAACCAAATTAGATGAAAGCTTTAATAATAAACCATGATAATATAAACAAAATAAACAAAAATTATAAAAACAAAACAGTTATAAAATGGTTTCAGCATTATACATTCTCTCTCCTAGTGTGATGGATGTTCCTGCTTACTTGAAATAAGATTATGGATATTTGGATCCAATGTTGTTACAACAAGACGAACTGATACCGATCTCAGCTTGAAATAAATGCATTATTTCAAGCTGAGATCGGTATCATGTTTTGATGGCTGTACATGAAAATGCCTTTTCACACGCACACACGCACGCACGTAAATAAGTTGTGGAGCATTGAATTCGAAATTTCATCTCCTTTTCACTAAGAAAAGGGTATTCATTTTTTATTGAAAGCCAAAACTGAGATCTTGATACGGATGAATGAAATTTAAATTTGAGGCTTTGTTTTAGAGATGCATGCTTAAATTATTATCCTTAATTTTCTCTGCAAACGGATCCATTATCCACATATTACTATGTCTAAGATCTTCATTCTTTGGGTAATAACGAACAAAAGATTCCGTAAGTGATTCCAAGTGCTTTTTAATTAGGGTTACTACTTGCTGCATCTTAAAACATAACGTGATGAGTAAGTATATTCCACACATTTTTCTGGGGACCAACGAAATTTTCTCACGGACCACCACTTTGGTGACCTCTGTTTATTAGGGTAATGCAGGAACGGGACTAGTGCATTGATGTATACCGTGCGACCAAGGGTTCACATATAGAACAGCTGTATACTATGTAAATAAAACTCAAATTGTTTCTGTATTCTTTCATATATGCTCTTTTGTGCTGTACTCGTCTTAGTTTTTTTTTTTTACTACAGCGCTCCGGAACCTTGGAGGAATTATGAAAAATCCTGTATTATTCGTCCAAGAGAAACCGAGTTCACCCAACAAGGGTTTTGGGCTGGCAAATAAGTCTGTTTATATATTTTTATTTAAAAACCACCGTAATAAATATAGTTTAAATTTAATTAAAAAATAATTCTATAAAGATCTGATGAATTAAATCTCATTGTGTATCTGTGATATCTATGCAAAGTTGTGCGATTAAAATAGCTATTAATGGGTTATGTTTAAGTAGTTAGAATCGTTTATTGTTTATATCAGGGGTGGCTCACCCAAATGATCTTGCGGGCCACTTCGGAAATAAATTGTAGTCCCGCGAGCCGCATATAGAAATATATAGCTCTATATTAGAACTGGACCCATTATAAACATTTAGTGAAGTGAAACTTTAAAACTGAATAAACTATTATTATTGTTTTCAAAACACATACTCTTTTTCATGTATACAGACATAAATAATAAAATAATTTTAATGCAACGATCAAATGTTAAATTTATTTAAATAGTAAGATTTGTTTCTCAATCCTTTCACTTAGTTTTTTAAAAGTCGATGTCAGTACCTACAGTGACTCCCAAAATTGAGAGTACACTTAATTCTCCGAATTCACCATCGGATCACCAGGTGTAGAAATTAATATGCTATGTTAACGCACTTTTGTACATTCAAAAAATGCATACATTACTCTTCCAAATAACATTAAATGTAAGACATGGAAATTGGTTGAAACAAAAATATGAAGGTTTGAAAGAAAAACTACACCATTTTAATGTCACAAAATTGAGGGTACACTTCTTTAATCACTATGCAAAACTACGAGTAATTTTTTAAATAGAAATTTGATAATAGATCTATGATAAAGGAAGGCTTTCAAAAGCTATCTGATGACAAATTTATGTTTGTGACTTGATGTCTTGATTAAAATGGAGAACCGGAAGGAAACGACGATCGAAGAGAGAAAACTTGTTATTAAACTGTCAGATGAAGGTAAATCTCAGCGGAGTATTGCTAAAGTAGTTGGACGAAGTGTTAACTGCATCCAAAAAATCCTGCAAAAATTTTAAAAGACTGGTATGCTGGCAAATAACGAAGGAAGAGGGAGAAAGAAAATTATGAACTCCATAACCGAGCGAAGAGTTATACATCAAGTGAAGATTGATCCTAAAATTAGTGCTCCTAAAATTGCAGCCAGTACCTCTAATACCTTAGGTCGATCGGTTTCTGCAGAAACGGTACGAAGAGTCCTAAGAAAGGCTGGCTATAATGGTAGAGTAGCTCGAAAAAAGCCCTTAATTGGTAAGAGGAATAGAGTCAAGCGATTGAAATTCGCTAAAGAACACATTTTAAAGCCACAACAGTTTTGGAACGAAGTCATTTTCAGTGATGAGAGTAAGTTGAACATCTTCGGCAGTGACGGTCGTCGTATGGTGTCGCGTAAACCAAATACCTCACACCACCCAAAACACACAATTCCTACTGTGAAGCACGGAGATGGGTCGGTGATGGTTTGGGGGTGTATGGCTGCGCCGGGGGTGGGAAAGCTAGTATTCATTGATGGAGTCATGCACAAGATGGCTTATCTTAATATACTGCAAAATAATTTGATAGAAAATGCTGATAAATTGGGACTGGGGTCGAATTTCATATTCCAGCAAGACAATGACCCCAAGCACACTGCGTTTGTTCTAAAAGAATGGTTGCTTTATCATTGTCGGAATCAACTTAATACACCTCCACAGTCTCCCAACTTAAATGTTATCGAGAATCTGTGGTCCCACCTTGAGAGAGCTGTGCAAAAACATCAAATTACAAGCAAGGAACAATTGAAAACGGTATTGCAAGAAGAATGGCTGAATATTGCTCCCGAGACCACTAGACATCTTGTGGAATCGATGCCTCGGCGATTGGAAGCTGTCATATCAGCAAAAGGTTATGCTACTAAATATTAACTCTTTATTATTCATGATTTATGCAGGAAAATAGATGCATGTACTCTCAATTTTGTGGCTATCAATTTCTGTTAATTTTCTTTATAAGTTATTATATGAACGTTTAAACTATCACATGTTTTATCATTCAAAATAATGAATTATGATCTAATAAACGCATCTATGCTTAAAGGTTTTAATTATTTCCCTCGTTTAATATAATTTTTTCATTCTAAACATTGATTCCCGTTTTAAGAGTAGGTGTACCCTCAATTTTGGGAGTAACTGTATATTTGCACGTCATAATTGATGATGCGATTTTCTTCTTATAAATCTGAGCGCGAACTATGTTTCATAAATTTCTTTTTTCAAAAGAATGATTCGTACATGTAAGTTGAAAATAGGTTACAGGGTCAAGCGTGATGCTGCGGAGTATCACTACAATGCAATATATAATGCCTACTTCTAAGTATGTATAAAAACAGAAGCAACTTGATAAAATAAAAACAATTATGGGATTTATTAGTAACAAAACACTGCACTAAAAACAAAAATATTGCACAAAATAATCATATTTTGTAAAGAAGAGCTCGTGGGCCGCAAAATTATTCAAGGCGGGTTGGCCACCCCTGGTTTATATGGAAGAATTCCATGTGGCGCCTTTTTGCCAGCAAGATTTTATCGAGCCTCTTTCTGTTGGAGGCGTAAACCACGAGTGTCAATAATGAGACCAATCAGAGCAGAGTAGTCAAGCGTGAAGATCACTATTGTCTCAACTTGAGAATGTTTGCTTCTTACCGCCTCCCGCTCGCGAAATAGAATCTACAGTATGTACCCACAACTAGTCATTTTGTAAAAAACCATAAAATATTTTGTTTTTATCTTTAAAAAATACAGGCAGGAGATTGTTTTAGAACTATTTACTTTTGTTACTTGTTTATCAGAATATTATAGTTGGATTTTTATATTTTGGTATATTTTTAAATTATTTTCTCTATGTACAAATGTTTTCTTTTTTAATGTTACAATACTAAGACTTTTGAAATTTTCATTGTGCTTATGTAATAAAAATTTGCTTTGAGCTTGTCTTTCTGTGTGTTGATTTGACGCAGAAATTATGAATTAATCATGATTCCTCAGAAACTTTAACAAACATTAATTTTTAATGATGGAGTGAAAAAATTCTAAATGTGATTTATTTTTAATAGATATTTCGAAACAATGAGTAAGAATGCCTTTGATGTTGAATCAGTGATGAATATATTCACCCAACGAGAAGTATTTTGCTTATGGGTCATGGAATTTTTCAAAACAATGTAAAAGTTTAAAATTTAGATTAAATTTTTCTGTTTGCAGAATTTGCCGACCATTCTCAGTGATGCGGGTTTCAAATTTAAAAGAACATCTTTCGACAAGTGTCCTGAAATCGAGCACAAATCAATAAAATAAATAAATAGATAAAAATGTGTGTGCTTATGACCACAGGATAGAAGTGATAATTTCAAATTTTGTAATGTTATTTTAGGGATTAGTTAGGCGAATAAAAAACAAGGGGATATATTAGTATTGTCCTATAAAATTTATTAATATGTCTGTACTCATAAAGTAATATTTTTGTGCGAAATATATAATCATATTTGTGAATGAATTGTATTCTAAGAAGGGGAAACAATAGGTTTACAGTAGCTGAAATGGGTTATTCAAAATTTTATTCAAATATCTAAAAAAAATTTCTCTCAAGCGTTGTTCCGTACTTCGTCGTACTTTCATTTGGACCATTTGACATAATTAAACCCAATTTTGATTTTAAAAAAATCAACGAAAGGTTTTGATTTGTCTTTTGAAAAATCTACTTTAAAATTCCCACTTAAAATCATAGGTAATTTGTTCAGAAGACCCTATCCGGCTGTGTGAATTTTGGTTGTAATTTAACAATATTCAATTCTATCCATGGATTTAAGCAAAGGGATAGTAAGACAGGTAGGAGATTGGGAAGAGAGGAATCTAGGTCAACACCTTGGAAAAAGGGATTTAATCAGAAGATTTATATCACATAATCTCTAGCTTATACTAGCTCTTTTGTCATTGTATGGCAGTTTTGTACAAATATATCTGGTGCTGCTGCAGGGTAAGTTTTCTTAATTATACTTTGTCTTCTTGTATTTAAATTATTTAATGTAACTTTTTCTTAAACTTGTATACTTATTTTGTTACTTTAAATTTTTAATTGTTTTAATTTTCTTTTTTGACTCAAAGTATATTTAAGTAATGTGATTAATAGAACTATTTGTTCATTTCTATTCTGATTCGCTTACAAAAATGAATTTTTATTCTTAAATTCAGTGCAATATTGATAATGATAATTGTACTATTTACTTAGTTATGTAAAAATTTGTCCTTTTTCTACATGTTAATTTTAGTGTAGGATTTCTTTTTCTCTTAGCCTATTTTTTAAAAATATTACATGTTTCATTTTCATGCTTCAACTGAGATTATTAAGAATCCCACATTCATTTCCGTAGAAAGAGGTCGCGCGGGGGAGGGGAGAGCACCACTTAGGTCGAAGATAAGAACTTTACTTTTACGGCGTATTGGTGAGGTGACAAACTACCGCGTTTCATATCATTTCGGAGTGGCGGGAGGAGGGGGTAACGTCTCTCCCTTTCTTTTTAGGGGTGTGTATGTCACGGACGACATTGTACGAGCACGATTTCCGACTAAAGACGAAAAAAAACCGAATGAACGTAAGAAACCCGAGCGTGACGTTCATTCAAGTTCACTCTCCAGCAAAACGCGCCTATAGAAGTTATCACTTCAAAATTTCTTCTGATATTATACGTAATTAGTTTTTACCCGCTGAGTTTTTTTGTTCACAATTCCACCTTAAGAAATGAGTAAATTTAGTAATATATACACATTTGGCGTTTAGTATCATCAATATTTAATTTTTAAGTTCTCCAATCTTAATATGAACTTCCAATAACACTTAGAAATTTTTTATGGGGCAAAATAAATTCTTTTATTTATCATGAAATAACTTTTTTTTCTCAAATCACTTTAAAAAGTTGAAGTTTAGCAAACCAAATATGCTCCGATTTAAAGAGTGCTTCACTCAAAATAAAATTATATACACATGGGGAGTACAAATGATGGACCCGATTTTAAAAAATCATATTATCGAAACTGCTGCATATATTACGATAAGTGATACATGAATGCAAAGAGAAATATACCAAGTTTTTTTTTTTTGGCTTTTTCAAATGTTCGATGTGCAACCCTCTTGTGACACGGCATTCGTCTAATCTGTAATCCAGTTCGTTCCATACATTTTGTAGCATCACTCTATCAATGGTTCGTAATGCTTACTTGGCTCCCCCGTTAATTATTGCGTCAGTTGCAAATGTGATACTGCTTGAAATTTTACATTTTTCATAAAATTTTCTGTAACGTTTTTTGTGGGATTCTATGTTCCCAGGTGTCAACTCGCAAAGACTTCTGTGGATTTGGAACAAAACTCTGCCTTGCCCTCTCCAAAGTTTCTTCCGACATCCTTAGGTTGGCCGCTGATTTTCTTTTTACAATAGCAACCTGTTTCATTTAACTGAAATGCTCTTGTTGGATGGTGCTTCTTTTCTGTAGCGATTTCTAAATGCACGCTGAACCGAAATAGCTGAAAGAACCCGTGCATACCCTAATCAGAGCCGGTTCTTGCAGTTTTGCCGCCACTTTCTCCAAAGCAAAAAATAAAAATTAAAAAGATTAGTTATTCACATAGATACACACTTATAAAACTAGAATAATTCTTGCGAACAAAATGGCGACATAACAATTATTTATATCATTTTAAGTCTTATTTGAAATGAATTAAATATTAGAGGAGGAATCGCCCATTTCAGCGGGTCAATTTCTTCGAAAAAGAATCTACTGATGGTCGGGGCCCTAAGCGTTTATTTTAACTTATAGTAAATACACTCGAGAATAAAATAAAACATCTCATGTGGCTCTCTAGCTATCAAAAACTCTAATTCCCCTGTCCCCATTTGGATAGCTGACATCGGACATCGTATGGGTGAAAGGAATGTCCGTTGTGACCCCACTACGGGCTGGAGGGAAAGTCACTAGTGAAAGATGTGTAATCGTATCAAATTTCAGGATTTAACATATAGTCCCGTCTCGAGCCCTTCAAGTTTCAACAGAAAAGAAAACTGGCATTTAACATGCAGTGTACAAAATAAGGAAATAAGATACGTCAAATGAAACACCAAATTCCCACCGAATAGCATTTCAGAAAATGTATAAAATTTTTTGTAACAAGGAAAGAAAAAAAAAATTCTCAAATTCGATCCAAATGACGCCCTTAAAATTTACCGCCTCAGGCACGGGTTTGGTTTGTCCGGCCCTAAAGCCGCTACTGCCCTTATACTCAAAAATTCTCCTCTGTCATTGTCGCCATGTATGGATTTCAATCACAGCAATCTTGAATGTGCTGTTGATCACTGGGGGGTAAAAGAAACTTGATATGCTTTTCTTAACATTCATTAATAACTTATTGTAATAAATGCAGTAGTTTCAAAAATACAAGTTTTTAAAAGAGGGTCTGTAATTTGTGCTCACCCTGTATATAAGAATAAATGAGCCAATTAAATATCCTTCATAATAAAGGTGAAATTCTGAAACCAAAAAGCAAGAACACACACACAAATCAATACATAAAATACCCATACCCATACCTTCGCCTTCAACAGAAAATTTATACATAATAGTGCAAGAAAAATTGAAAATAAACCAGGATTGAAAAACACGTATGTCTAATATTTGCACGTATAATAAAACATTAATCTATTGAACAATTAAACCGAAACGAATGATTATTATCTAAATGGAATTAGTAGTCCTAAGATACATTTAAGAAGTCCTAACATATAAATTCAAGAACAACAAAAATTTCGTATACATGAAGTAAGAAAATGGAAGCAGTAAGCTGTAGAAGTATAAGTGTTTTTGTCTTGGTAGACAGTAAACTGGAAGCAATGTATATCGATGGTGCCACCTGTAAGACAACTGGAACTGAGAGAATTTAAACAAGAGCGTAGATAGCAAAAGTGAAGAATATAAATTATGATAAAATATTATTCTTAATGTGTTTCTATTTTTATAAATATGTGTACATAAAACGTTACAGAATAATCATATATTATTCCAAACAGTATTTTTATAAAACTTTTGTGACTATGCTTTGCTGAGTGGCCAGAAACCAGATAATTTTTTATTTGTAATTTTGAATAATATTTCTAAAAATTTAAGCATGGAGATTGCTTATCCAAAAATAATATTAAATTCAAAAAGTTTCTCTTGTCAAAATATTAGTTATGTTAAAAAATGATCACCAATTTTTAATAGTACGTCTAAAAAGTCTGCATTATTTGTATGAAGATTGGATTTAATTAAACTTAAATACTGTGGATAAAAATTAAAAGTAGGAATGCAGTTTATCACTAAAAATAATCTAATCTTCGGTGTATCTAAAAGAAAATTTTAATTAGTCTGTCTTTCTCTCTCTTCTCTCTCTATATATTTTATATAGCGCTTTTCTAGGTAGGAATTTTACAGTATATAAATTATGAAAACCTTAAGAGTTCAATTGACTGTAGCTGATAACAACGCCCTCCCACTTTACCATATTCTTCCCATGAAATAACAACTTCTGTGTTCATCTCTCCTTAACCATATTTTTAGAATAATAATTTTGTTAAGTTGTGATATATATATACTGAAGAATAAAAAAAATTGTGCAGGCATGCGTATGCAAATGCGTACCAGTGTGTACGGCTCTGTGGTCGGCAAAATAAAACAATACAGAATAAAATCATATAAAACAACGAGTGTTTGGCACCGTTGTTAGATAGGTTACTACTTCTACAATGGTAGTGTAAGGAACCGCTGCCTTCACCTGGCAACAGGTCGAACGAGAGACGATATAGAGGGAAGGATCTGGCAACGACAGAGGAAAAAAGGTCGGAACGGGGGAGAGAGAGCGAGCGGTGGCGAAGAAAAACCGGGGTCGTGAAAAGTAGACACGGCTGGACGATGTATCTTAATCTTGTAACATCTCAATATATTCTTTATTTTAAGAAATGTCCCATAGAAGGTGTGGAATAAACACAGTGGGACAAAACCCTGTCTGCAATTATTTTCAATTCACAATGCGAACACGATCAGAAAAGAACCCACAAGTTTACACTGGTGTCAGCAGTGCGGTGCAATGGAGCAGAAGTTGAAGGAATAAAAATTTTCAAATTGATCGGTGTTCGTACTACATAATTGTGAACAAGGTTCTAGTGGACATTCGGTTTGAAAGGAAATTTTTAACAAGGAAATAGATTCTGCAGTGTATCTTCAAGTTGATGACCACGTGCATCCCGGGAATTGCCCTGCAGCAGTTTCAATTGAGAAAAAAAACAAGACCTTCTTCATATGGAGTTTTACCATCACCTGCCGAGTTGGGCTATGAACGAACAGATGTATTTTTCTTCATTTTCTGATGAATGGAGCCGTGATCTGAAAAGTGTTCAAGTACAGAAACAGCGTTCATGTCGAGGTAAGTGGCTATTGTTCCCCTAAGTTAAAATATTGTGTGAATATTTAAAAGAGTAATGGGATGCAGTCATATTTAATTTGTTTTTTTAAAAATAAAATAGAAAAAGCAGATATATCTGAAAAAAGAAAATTTCATTGGTTTATTGCAAAATTCTATGTTGTTGGATTATTGTGTAGATGAAATAAGAATATTGTGCACTTATTTTACCTGGAAATGATAGGGTATCATTTTAAATGTTGTAAAATATGGTATTTAGAGTTCTAGTGTTAAACTATAATTTCTTTTTTATCATCATTCTTTACTGTTTTGAAGTTGTCTCAAAAATTAAAATTTGTGTACATTGAAGTTGTCTCAAAAATTAAAATCTGTATAACAATTCACTTTGCAGAATTTTTAAAAAAAAGAATTAGATTAATTTATTTTGAAATAATGGTTGCGAAAAATGTATGTTTGAGTCGGTGAAAAATATCCATTAAAAAATGTATATGTATTTCAAGTAGACTTCCTGTTAAAATGTTGTAAATAAGAGATTTTATAGGTTATTTATGACTCAGAATATGGCATTTTTTTTTTGAATATTATATGATAGTTTTTCATTTTAAGTAAAAGTGTTGCAATTTGTCAGTTAGTTGATAGTTTAATGCAATCTGAGGTTATTTCCTTTGCTCGTAATTTAGGATGTATATGTATATTGGTTTTTTGTTTCCTGCATAAAATTCTTCTTTTAATTAAAAAAAAAGAAACGAAGAGTAGATTTATGATTTGAGAAATAATTCTATGGTAATGTAGCTTAAGTATGTTGTTAATTGTGTTTTTTTATTTTTTGAAAAAGGTTCTGCGTTCTGATTAGTAACAAATAACTGTGTCTCATATAAGTTTTATTGTAAACATATTTCGTATTGTGTTTCTGGAATTTGAGTACTCTTAGAAAAAACGAGTAGAATTTTCTTGCTTGTTAAATATATAGTACTAGGTCATTTAAGTGTTTGTAGTTATAAATTTGTCAGAATGTAATTTGGCATTAGGTTTAGCTTGATTAAAAATGGCATTTCTCATTAGAAGTAAGAAAATTGACTTAATTCAATTAGCGCGGGACTTAGATGAGTCACCTGATCCGTCTATGTCTAAAATTGTTTTAAGGAATTTAATAATCTCTAGTAAATATTACAAGGAGGAAGAGGCAAAACAGAGTTATTGGAAGTTATTACAGCTGAAAGGTTAGAGACAGAACAGCAGCAAAAACTAGAACAACAAGAACAATTATCAATTGAAAAATTACGCTTGGAAATAGAATTATCTAGGAACGCTAATCAGAGTGCTACTCAAAATAATGGTCAAACCTCACGTGTAAAATCTTTAGATGAAATAGTTAAAATGGTTAGGCTGTTAACTGTAAAGGTACCCAATAAATCAGACGGGTGGGACTATTTTTTCTAGTCTTGAAAAGGCTTTCGCTAGTGAAATGGTTAGCGATGAGTTAAAACCGAAGGTTTTGTTATGCATGTTAGGAGAAAAGTGTCAAACTTATTAGTTAACCTAGGCGAAGAAGAATTAAAAGATTACGAATCTTTAAAACAGGTTGTGCTCAAGGAGTATGAACCCTCACCCCAAAAATATGTTTAGAAAAAATTTTAGAAAGACCAAACGTAACTCTGACGAAACTTTCTCTCAGTTCGCGTCCCGTTTAACATCGATGTGGTTATACTACTGTAAGTTAAGAGAAGCGAATGATTTTGAGTCAGTTAATCAACTGATCGTAGCAGATAAAATGTTTGAAATGTTGGATTCTGAGACGGCGACCCATATTGGTGTGCTCCAAGGGGAAGAATGGTACAAACCCAGGGACTTGGGCAAACAATGTGATATATTTTATGCTTCCAAAGGGAAATCCTACGATGGACCTGAGAGAGCTAAATGGAATGATAGTGAAAAGAGAAGTTTTAATGGTAGTTGGGGTAAACACAGCCATTTGGGAGAAAAAGTCAGATAATTTTTCTTCTAGGAAAAACTTTGATAAAGGTCAAGTAACTGAAATTAAAAAATTCGCTTGTTTCACCTGCGGATCAGATAAACATTTTAAGCGGGATTGTCCGAAAAACAAAGAGGTAGATAATAAAAGACTTAATGTGAATAAGGTGTCAATGGAAGGGACAGAATTGGAAGATGGAACGGTCACTGCTAGAGTTGATTTGCTAGGTAAAGTCATTCATAGGGGGCTATTGAAGACAAATTAAGTAAATTAGTGAAAACATCTATCAGTGTAGATGGGAAATTAGTCCATGCGTTAGTGGATTCTGGTACGGAAATTACTGTTATCAAGAAAGACTTAGTTCCTGGAATCTCTGTTGAAGGAGCTTCCACGATTTATTTGAAAGGTATTTTCGGTCCAGTGGTTAAATGTCCTTTAGTATATGTTCCAATTGGTCTTGCTACCGGTGGCCAGGTTAATGTGGTGCACCAGAAAGTGTTATGTGCTTTGGCAGAAGTTTTGGTAGAAGACGTGTTGCTTCCACCAGATGTTTTGGATATGTTGGGAGGAGCCCAGAGTGAAGAGAATTCACTGGCTCAAAGCTCTCAGGACCTGAGGGTTGACTCAGGAAATGTAGATGAAACCGAGGTTTCATCGGGTATTCTGCCAGAGAAAGCACAGGAGCACATTGAGGATTCTCAAAGGAATATTACTTCATGTCGGAATGAAGTGGGAACATTGGGTACTAAGGATGAGGAGGTGACCGCTGAGATGGATAAAGGAATTATGGTGGCTGATAGTTTTCGTTCCGAACAGGAGTGTTGTGCCGAGTTAGCATTGTCTTGGAAGTATGCTAAGGAAGGCAAAGGAAACTACTACGAAGTAGATGGGTATCTATTTCGTAGGGATAAAATACTCGGGGAGAGTATTGGGCAGCTGGTAATTCCGAAGTGCAGACGAACTGAGGTGTTGAAACTAGCGCATACTTCCGTGTTCAGTAGTCACATGGGTCCCAAGAAGACGCTTGAACGAATAAAGTATTCTTTCTTTTGGGAGGGTCTGAGGGCCGATGTGAAGAAATTTTGTGAGTCATGTAAAGAATGTCAGCTCACTCGATCGGTTAGGATTAAAGACCGATCATCCAGTACACCTGTGGCAAGGCCTGAATTGCCATTTGAGGTGGGGAATATGGATCTGATAGGTCCAATTGATCCGCCAAGCTTAAAGGGACATAAATATATTTTATGTCTGGTTGATCAGCACACTAGGTGGGGCGAGGCTGTGCCGTTGACTAGTCTCAGTGCGAAGGTAACCTGTGAAGCTTGGTTAAACATATTTTCGAGAACCGGGATTTATCTTTTGTTGAAAAGGGAAGGTTTTGTAGAAAAGAATAGCGCAGCATCGTGGGTCACGGTACTGGATTTGTGGAAGTGGTATTTTTGTCGTTCTCTCACGAAGAATTATGCCGCATGCTTTATGTCGTTTGGAATTTGCATGACTAAAAAAGTGAGGTTTAAGATTGAATACACTTCTTATGGATGTAATTAAGCGGCTCAGGTTTTAAGAATGTTAGAGCAGTTTGTTGTATCTCGAATAGTCGACATAGACATTCTGATGCAAATTTGGAAAAATCGTGTAAAACAAATTAACTTTGTATTAGAATGGGTGAGATGGGTTGGGTCGGAAATCATACCGGCCAAAGGCAAATTAGAGCCGTAGGAAAGTTTTTACTGTGGACTTAATATGGATTTAGTGAACTCATTGAGCATTCATTCATGAGTAATGAAATAAACATTGTCTAGATTAAGATAAAACTGTAATGTATATATTTAGTGTTTTTTTTTGTATAATGTGTTTTCCATGTATCTGTTTGCAATCCCATTACAGTTTAGATCTTTCTGGGAACATAGTCACTTATTTCAATTGGGTGAACTATTAATATTATTTCATGTGTTTGTATTAAGGAACTTTCAGTAGAACAATCATCAAGACTTTTGACTGTTGCAATTATTGTGTGTTCTGTTTGCAGATTTTCTGTGTCACGGTTTGTGAATTTTCTGTTCCTGGTGTCTGATATGGTAAAATCAGCCACAAGGGGCAGATTTTACTCTTAGGTGGGGCGTGTAAGGAACCTCTGCCTGCACCTGGCAACAGGTCGAACGAGAGACGATATAGAGGGAAGGATCTGGCAACGACAGAGGAAAAAAAGGTCGGAACGGGAGAGAGAGAGAGAGAGCGGTGGCGAAGAAAAACCGGGGTCGTGAAAAGTAGACACGGCTGGACGATGTATCTTAATCTTGTAACATCTCAATATATTCTTTATTTTAAGAAATGTCCCATAGAAGGTGTGGAATAAACACAGTGGGACAAAACCCTGTCTGCAATTATTTTCAATTCACAATGCGAACACGATCAGAAAAGAACCCACAAGTTTACAGGTAGGTTATCAAGATTTAAGTGAGTTTGAACGTGTTTTAATATTCGGCGCACGAGAGATAGAACAAAGCATCTCCGAGGTAGCGATGAAATTTCTATTTCTATGTACGACCATTTCACAAGCGTACCGTGAATATCAGGAATCCTATAAAACCAGTGGTTCTCAAACTTTCGCTTCTGGCGATCCAATTTTCAATCATAATTTTTATCGCACCCCCCGAAATAATAATATATTGAATGCGATACTAATGCACTTTGGCGCACAATAGGATCATAATTATAAGCCGTACAAATTAACAAGATAAGTATTAAATTTGTACATGTTACTTTAAAGTATAATATATATTTTTATTATTAATTTTTTTTACTTTTTTTAGTTCGATTCACTATAAAAGCGTGTTTTTTAGTTTGTTTTAAAACTATAATTTATTTTATAGTTATTTTTACTATGCATGATAAAAATCGCAATTCCAGTGAATAATTTAATTAAGAGAAAATATACTTACCTACTTTCAAGGACTTTTCAATTTTTCTTTGATAATTTGAGAAAAAATCCAATAAAACTAAAGAAAATGTTCCAAATGTTCGTAACCTTAATAAAGTTCATAAATCACAGACACTTTTCACTAACAATACAGGAACGTTATTCTCCAGCAAAACTGTCATATTTTGCTAACATTATTGTAGTTTCACTGTCGTTTGATGATCTACAAATATCATTTTGAACTTTTTCTTCCTTGTGTCTTTTTGACAAGGCGAAGTGCTACATTTATGGCTTCATAGTTTTCTTCATAGAATTCTTTAGGTAGCATATTCAACTCAAACGTTTCATGTCTATCGCTTTTCTCATATTTACTTTCCCTATCTTGATTAATATGCATTATTTCAGCAGCTTGTTCAATTGCTTGATCAGTTTCAACTTCCTTCAATAGGGATCTTCTTCCATTTTTTTAATATTCTGCTCATTTACATTTATAAACCATAATAAGTCATATAACACAGCAATCAAAACC
The DNA here is from genome assembly GCA_019973935.1 of Trichonephila clavipes. Classification (NCBI taxonomy): domain Eukaryota; kingdom Metazoa; phylum Arthropoda; class Arachnida; order Araneae; family Nephilidae; genus Trichonephila; species Trichonephila clavipes. The sequence continues at coordinate 47,300 of BMAU01009647.1, read as the reverse complement.
ACAAAATTTTTCATGGGGAAAGTGTAGGATGTTCTAAAAGATAATTGTGTAAAACGGTTTTCATTATGCATTATATGTTTCAGATTACTCATAAAAATAAATATTGCCAAATAATTCTTCAAACTGCTCAATATGCTTATCCATATATGTTAAAACTCTTTCACATAGAAAAAGATGAAACAGAGATATATTATATACATTTACAACTTCCCTAAAAAGAAAGTCGCAGATAACCATACCAGTAAGTTCGAAGATTCGCTAAAGTAAAATTTTAGGTTAAAAGAAACGTAATAAAAAATATCTCATCATGGGATTACAGCAAAGCAAACAAAATATTTTTTTAATTTGGTTATGGGATCAAAGATGGCTAATGATCGTTTGAAGTGGAAACTTTTATTTTTGATGATCACCAGATGTTAAAAATGAATTATATCAGTGTAAATGTGTATTTTTATTATGTCAGAAAGCATTTTGTTTTACTTCATTCCAAAAAATTATTTTTTTAACCTTTTATTTTCAATATGTACGCGCCCCCTTGCAGGCTTACGGCGCCCCCCAGGGGGCGCCCCACAGTTTGAGAAACACTGCTTTAAGTGATTATGAAAAAAATTATTGTATCACAGGATTGAAATGTTTGGCCATAGTAGATGCTTTTGATAAGTTTTATTATTATTTTCATGGTAAAAAATTCATAATCCACACTGGTAATGCTGCTCTTGTTTGGCTTAAAAATGTGAGAAATTTAAGGGGTAGATTATTTCGTTGGTTTTTAAAATTAAGCATGTTTGATTATGAAGTAAAATATTTAAAAGGGACTAATAATGTTGAAGCTGACACGTTATCAAGATATTCTATTGCTCAATATATCCAACACTCTGTACATTTACTTGCATTAAATGAGATAAAAACCCATCAAAATTTAGATAATGTAAATGATCCCAAATGTAAGAAAGTTGACGATGTCTTTGTTCTTAAAGAGAAAAATCTGTTTAAAATTGTTGTACCTTTTTCATTAAGAAGAAAAATTTTGCAAAATGCTCATGAACAATTTGGACCTCTTGTTACTCAAAAAAAAATAATAAATTTAATAACTCCTTAATATTATTGGCCTCATATTAACTTAGATATTTCAAAATTTGTTAAACATTGTAATGTATGTCAATTAAACAAAAAGAAAAGGCAAAAAAGATTTGGTCGTTTACAGACACTACCCCCCACAGATCAACCTTTTGAGTATATCTCTGTTGATACTCTCTCTCTCTCTCTCTCTCTGTTGGTGGATTCAATTATTATAATTCTACTAAAAAATTTCTCCACTTATGCAACTCGCTATGTTTGGGCTTTTGCTTCTATAAGTGAAACAACAGAAACCTATGCAAATTGTTTAAAACAACTTTTCAAAATTCAAATACCTATTAGACTGTTAACTGATAGAAAGGGTGCTTTTATTTCATCTCTATTCAAACACTTTTTAAGAAATTATAAAGTTAAACAGTTATTAACTACTTCTCATCATCTCCAGACAAATGGTAAATGTGAAAGTGTAAATCGTGTTAAGATGTAAAGTAAATTCTTCTCCTACCAAAATTCCTTGGACCAAATTTCTAGAACAAATAATCAATGAGTATAACTTAACACTTCATTCAGAGTCACAAAATTCCTTCCTGCATATTTGTTATTTGGCACTTTACCATATACACTTCCATTAGCTCAAAATCAAGTTTACCCTCCAGTTGAAGAAGCCAGAAGATTATCAAAAGAGAACACCATAAAATACCATGAGAAAAACAAAATTAAATATGATGCACGTTTCATTGATTCTCCTTTTGAAACGGGTGACATTTTAATTTATGAAGAATTCACACAATTATCCAAATCGAAGAAAATTATCCCCAATTTTTTCAGGCCCCAACGAAATAGTACAAAAACTGTCAGATGTCAATTATGAAATAACCAAGCCTAACGCGTTAACTAAAAAACCTACTGAAATTGTCCACGTTTCAAAATTGAGAACTTATTATCCTCCTGAAGAAATGAAATTAAATCATGAATAATAATAATTATACTAAATTTAAACACACACACACCATTGTCCTTTTACCCCTCTTAAGTGGACCCCCTTTCCACTCTTGAGATATTTTTTTTCTTTTTTACTGTTGTGAAATATCACAATAAGAAATGATTACTGATCTTATAATAAGAAATGATTACTGATCTTATAATGTGCGAAACATGGGTCCATCTTCCAATCCATTTCGGATTTTTTCCTGTTTTCATCTCTTTATACTGTTTCAGTTTTGGAGAAGTGTATGCTCTTGGATGGAAACAGGGAAGAGTCTGAATTAAATTCCCCTTCCTTAATAGTCTCAGATTATTAAGTTTACTTTTAGGCGAAGAAGTCATTTTTTTTTATTTTTGAAGCCAACTTAGATGTTTCCATGATGTTTATCATTGATGATATTTTGATATTTTAGGCTACAATTATTTTGAATCTTATTTTATTTTCATTCCATTTCAAGTGTTCCTTGTTTTTATTTTTGATATTGTGTATTTTTATGATATAACGTTTAGTGGTGTGAACTTTATTACATCAGCTACTCAAGAAAATGTGAACATTTTGGAGCAATACTTTTTGATTTTTACTGTATTTTCAATCTTATGTTTTGAATGTTATTTATGGGTACCCATATTTTACAAATTAACAGTATATATTTTTGTTTTTATATTTTTCTATTATCTACTTTCTGTATTGGAGATCATGCTATGTATGTCATTACCGGAAATGCAAGAAGTTTTTAAATTAATAATAATTTTATTCAAAATTTTAAATTTACTCTCTCTGTAAGATACGGGTTTGTGTCAAAGGCCATGGCACACACACGCGTCTTACGGAAGAGGGGGAAATGTACTAATTCCATCTAGTATCCTTTTTATTAACTCTTTGTACCAATATTTAAAATAACTTTAACTCTTTGGTTTAAAATTAACATTGTAATCTTAATCGTATTCGGTTAGTCCAAAATCCCTGTCCCACCCATTCTAGCCAATCAGAACTATTATTACGTAATAACCAATGTTGATATAAAAGCAAAATCTGGTGTAACCGCTCTCTTTGTCCGCTTGCCTTCATCATATAAGAATGTGAATATCTGCTCTCTGTGTCTTTGTGTGGTGTCTTCCAAGATCTTGCTGCTGCTTGTCTCCTGCCCGCTTTGCTTTATAATCGACGAAAGTTTGTTTGTCTCGTCAACGTGAAAATGTACCGCAACTTTGTCCTAAGCTTTTGATGTGTGCTTCAAAATAAAAAAGATGAACGTCCACTGAAGATGTTTTTAATGAAAACCTACTAACACTCGACAAAATGCTACACTTGGCCAATACGTAACACACACACACACACAGACACACACACACAGACACACACACACATAGTATACACTGGTGTGCAAAAATTAAGGACGAGACGGTTTTTTCAATATAACTTTGTACAAAAGCTTTCCAAATCAACACATTTAATACCGTAATATCCCCAATACGTAAGGACATGTGTAATGTAAGCAACACTTACTAAAAGAGAAATCAGAGGGATAAAAAGAAGCTTGATTGAAAAAGTAGCATGGAGCGCAATGCGACTGAAAGCCGAAATATCCCTGTGATGGGTGTCCAGCAAGAAACATCCGGTCTTTAGTAGGGGATATGATCTCCCCTGACTGCAAGGCAGGTTTCACAGCGTCTGCCCATGCTGAGAATGAGGGTGTCAATGAGTTGTTGAGGCATTGCTGAGCATTCGTCTTGCAGCGCCAATCGAAGCTCCCGAATCGTTACTGGTGGTAAGGTACGAGCTGCCAAACGTCTGACTAGAAAATCCCATACATTCTCGATGGGATTGAGAACCGGAGATCGTGCCGGCCAATCCATACGTTCAATATCCTCACTCTCTAAGAGCTGTTCGGAAGCTACTGTGCGATGACATGGTGCATTGTCGTCCATGAAAAGGAACTGCAGACCCATAGCACCTCTAAAAAGACGCATATATGGAAGAAGAATCTCGTTACAATAACGGGTCCCGTTGACTGAACCTGCGTCGAAGATGTGAAGGTCTGTACGACTACCAAGCATGATGCCTCCCCAAACGAGAACACCGCGACCTCCATACCTGTCCCTTTCAATGATGTTCGAGGGATGATTGCGGCTTCCCCGCTCTCTCCAGATGAGTATGCGATGAGAATCGCTACTCAAACTGAATCTGCTCTCATCTGTAAAGAGTACTCGTCCCCATTCATTGTCTCTCCAATTACGGTGTTACCGGCACCACAGAGAACACCTTCTCCGATGGGCAGGCGTTAAAGGTACACACCGTACAGGGCGTCGTGCAAACAGACCACCACCGTGCAGTCTTCTGGCCACGGTAAAACGCGATATCGGTCGTCGAGTCGCCTGTGTCGTGTGTCTAGCGATTTCTCCCGCTGTCTGCCGCCTGTTTCTTCTGGCCTGTAAGACAATATACCGGTCATCTGCAGGAGTGGTTCCTCGTGGACGACCACTACTGAACCCCCGGATAGCTGTTCCTGTAGTTTGAAATTGTCTCCAAAGTCGTGAAACGATGCTGTGAGCAATTCCGAACTCTGCAGCCACACTTGTCACACTGCGGCCTTCCTCCAACTTCCCAATGATTCGACCTCGGATAAAAGCATCCAGATGTCGTCTAAACAGATTGATTATTCGCCATTTCTCGCTGAGGCAGCAACTCGGTGTGATTTTAACTGCTATACGGCGTGCAATCTCTTTGCCAGAAATACTGATCTTACACCGACAACATGCTTTATACAACTCAGACACTCCCCCATTACGTCTACCTGCATATCTGCGCATGTGCTACCGTACATCACCTTACTTAATCTCCTGATTGGTCTTTCTGTCCGCTCTGCCTCTTCGTTCAGCTGATATGCTAATTTTTCGACTTCGTCCTTAATTTTTGCACACCGGTGTATAGTATATTTAAATATAGGACAGTTACAAATGGATTTAATACATATATCAGAAAAACAGGCAAAATTCTCCATGAAATATTATATGATACAATAAATAATCTTAAATCTACAACCATACTTAAAAATAGTAAATCTCGTATTGAAAAAATGAAAGATAAAAAGATTTATTCAATCTATAGTTTAGATTTTGAAGATCTTTTTAACTCTATTGATATTGATGATGATATACTTGTAAATTTGCATAAAGATACTTTATTTAATAATGTTAATTATGATAGATTTAGTTCACTACTTAGGTTAGTACTCAAAGAGAACTATATACACTCTGTCGCAAAAAAATATATGCACCCAGAAGAAATTGAGCTACATTCACGAAATTTGGTATGCATGTAGTGTATATGAAAATAAACAAATGATTAAAAATTCAGAACAAAATATCATTTTATTAAGCGGTTACAGCTTGCAAAAGGTTAAAAATCAGTAAGTAGTAAAGCCACCTCTGGCAGCTATACAAGCCGAAATTCGGCGTGGCATCGATTCAATTAGATCACTTATGACCCCCTGTGGAAGATCCTGCCATAGTCTTTGCATCTGCGCAGTTAATTCTCCTGTATCTCGGGACGGCTGCAGTTGCCTTCCCAGACATGCTCTATTGGCGAAAGATCTGGTGACCTGGCAGGCCATGGTAGGACGTCATATCCTTGAAGACATTGTTGGGAGAGTCGCGCAGTATGTGGACGAGCATTATCCTGTTGATAAATGGCACCTGGGCGACTTGATAGCATGGGTAGCACAATCGGCGTTAAAATATCGTCCACGTATCTGCGAGCTGTCAAAGTGCCTTGAAGGACCACGAAATATGATCGTGTGTCCCAAGAAATTGCTCCCCACACTGTGACACCTTGTGAAATTGCTGTATGCCGCTCGACAATAAATGCCGGATCGGACCGCTTGCCGGTGCGCCTCCAGACACGTGTGCGGTGGTCATCATCACTGAGACTGAATCGGGATTCATCACTGAAGATGACACGTCTCCAGTCTGTCACACTCCAAGTTGCCCGAGGTCGGCAAAAATCCAGTCGGCACTGCCTATGATGTGGGGTCAGTGGTAAGCGTCTTAGCGGACGTCGGCTCCTCAAGCCAACTTCGGTCAGTCGTCTCCTTATGGTTTCTCTTGATGGCACTGGATGTCTGGAAGGAGGTAAGTGGCGTTGAATCGATGCTAGCGACGTTGTTGGTGCCGAAGTGGCCACTCTTCTGATTGCACGATCCTCGCGATCATTTGTGTTCCTGGGACGTCCTGACCCTCCGCGACGGTACACTCTACCTTCTGTGATCCACTGTTGCCAACACCGAGCAACTACCATATCGCTCCGACCGAGGTGGCGGCCGATACGTCTATTCGACCAACCTGCTTCTCTGAGGCCTATTATACGGCCCCTATCAAAGTCCGTCAGCTGCTCGTACTGCCGCCGGTTACGTCTTAGAGGCATCCTAAGTCTCAATATCGTCTATCAAAGTCATCAGATTCGTTTGGATAGCCGTACGGCGCTCGTACTCATGCTTTTAAACTATCCCAGTTGCGCAACTAATATGCGCATAGCACATTTAGCCTTGTCTCATTGGCTTCGAAACTTTAATCATTTGCATATCTCTTACCAGACTACATTCTTGCCGAGTTTCGTGATTGTAGCTTGATTTCTTCTGGGTGCATATATTGTTTTGCGACAGAGTGTATTTCATAAGGGTAACTATTATCTGCAGATTAGAGGTTTGCCACAAGGTGGCCTTGTGAGCAACTGTCTTGCCAATTTATACTTACGTTATTTTGAAAGTAGTTATGTTAATAATTCTAAATATTATATTTATCGTTATATATATGACATAATCATTTTTGGCAAGCAAGTCAAATTTATACCTAATACTAATTTTTATCCACAATATCTTAATTTAATACAGACAAATAGCAAAAACAATAAAGCAAATTTTCTTGACATACATATCAAATTAATAGATAATGTAATAGTTTCTAATATTTATGATAGAAGAGAAGATTTTAATTTCAATATAATAAAAGTTCCGCATTGGGAGAGTAATGTACATATTTCTATATTTAGAAATATTATTATTAATTATATACAACGCAATAAATTTCTAGTGTAAAAAAAATCAGAAATAATAAATAACTATAAACATTTTACTAAATATTGCTTAAGTCAGAATAACCCAATTCATTTTATTAATAGTTATATGAATAAAGCTATTCAATATTGTAAGGATTAAAAATTCGTAGATTAATTATAGTTTAATACTATAAATTTACGCATTTCATAGTTATAGTTACCTCCATATTCTATTATTAGATAAAATTAATTATTGTTATTATCTAATTCATATATACTCTAGTGTCTCTTAAAGTTATGGTTTTTCATAACTCTATTATTAATTTTTGTTTTCTATTCTTTTTATACTTTTGTTAAGTGTTACATTTCAGCCATTCACATGCTTTGAATCTGCATTAGGGTCCAGAATCTGGCAATAACTTATTTATTGCACTCAGATTTAGCGCGGGCTTTGCATTTTAAAGTGCAATTTTTAGGTAAGTTATCTCTGTTTTGTAATGGATTTAGATAATCCTATCCATTACTTTCAACAGGTTTTTGCTCAGTATTATTTACATAAAGGGGGAAGGTCGGCTGGAGAAAAAACATGTTCGACCCCACTGTTATATAATTTGTATATTAGCTGTCCTAAGTCAGCAATGTTTATAATACTGCAGCATCCATTTTATAATTTTTAAACTAGTGTCCTTCATTGTATGTTCTCTTTACTGTGTCTGTGTTTATTTCGAATGTGATTGGTGAATGCTTATCTCTTGTCTGTAGAGAATTAGACTATATATATATATATATATATATATATATATATATATATATATATATATATATATATATATATATAAGTCTTTCTATAAACTCAAGCCATTACTCCAAAACTCATTGTTAGAGGTTATCATTATTTAAAAAAAATATTGTTAGTTATAACGATGTTTCAGAACTCTATTTTGCTAAAACCAACAATGTTTAATAATGAATTACAACAATGTTATTGTTGGAAAGGGAAGAAAGGTAAATTTCATTGTTTTGGATCATAATTTATTTTGCTGTGATAAAGTGAACTGCGATTTCGAAATCTTATATTTCTGCGATATTTCTATGTGATACAAATGGCCCCGACAATCTAACCATTATGCTAGTGCGCTTAGGTTTGATCCCACTTATGTGGATTTTGCGATTGCTGATAAGAATTACTGGTAAATACCTCGCTAATCTCATCATTCTATTTTTCTATTTAGAACATGTTTTAGATAACCTAAATAAACTTAAAATACCCCGAAAATAGAAAAACTAAAGCTAACTCTAAAAAAGCCCTTAAATATTTAGAACGAATAGTACAACATCACCGCAAAAAACACCTTAAACTACGCAATAAAATTAAGTTCCGTACAACCCTCCCCACAGTAGATGAAGCGGATGAAACTGACCAAACCCCTTGCAATAGTTCATACCTGCCCCTTTCCAACCAACCGCCCAATAATATTCCATCTCCTGTACCTACCACTAACAATTCAGCCATTTCAACACCCAAAGCAATACAACCCCTCAATCTTGACCCAAACTTCTCTAACTATTCTTTCCTCATTCCAGACTTCATAGTTCCCTCAGATTCAACTCCATCCAATTTTAACACTAATTTTTCAGCCCAATTCAACCACTATATCCAACAGAAAAATAGCAGTAAACCATTTCGATACATAAAACGTAAATTCAAGTCCCTTAAAAAAAAACTTTAAAAAAAAATTCTTAAAATATTTTTTACTTGTTCTAATAGAAAAATAGACTATAGATGGCGAGGTTATATATCCAGGCACAATTATTATTAGTTATCTTTCTTTGTTATCCCTCAATCCATTTGGATCCACTTGCTGTATAAGGTGGTCATACAACAAAATCATGTTACCATCCTTACTTCAAGACAAATTTTCCACCAATTGTCTCAGAAAAGTATTTACACAAGATCACTATACATCAAGTGTGGAAAAGAGCCTAGAAGAAGAGAACGGCCTCTCTTCCATTTGGTACCAGTGTTGTTGAAAGAACACCTGCTTAATGAGCAGACGCAACCAACGGAAAACATTGGAAACGCAACAGTTCACTTCCATCGAACTGCAGTATTTACAGAACATCCTGGACGCTTCTAGAACGACCAGGACTAATATCCGCCAACTAGGCTCTTATTGCATCCATTAAAACCGCCATGGACATACAAGGAAAAACGTTTCCGTTCCCAATGATTTCAAATTGGATCCAAATGAATAACGGAATAACAAAATGTTATATTCCCAAACGAGTAAGAAGATGAACAATGGTAGCAACCACTGCGTTCGAATATGCCGTTGACGTGGTATAACTGTTCCAATCCGAATGCTACTATAAGCATTACACCGCTCGACAAGTCATATCATGGTTTGGGACACTATCACTTGTGACAGCTGACCATCATTTATTTTTTTTGGTGACCGTGATAACCCAAAGATAAGTGGATAATGCGATGAAGCCAATATCACTAGCTTTCGGTATGTTCCCAACCATTTACCAGCAGAAGAACCGTAACACGTGCAATGTAACGGCCAACAAGACCTGTATAGGATCCAGGTGCTTTCCTGGTCACCTGCATCCTCTAATCATACACCTATTGAGTCGATAGGAGGACTGATTGCCCGCCTTACGCAATCTCTGCTACCTCCGAACTTGAAGAGATGGCTGCGGTAGCCCAGTGGTCAAGGTATCGGATCATTGCAGGAATGTCCTGAGTTCGAGCCCAGTACCACTAAAGATCCGCCGTGTAGGAAAACAATGCACGTTAAATCTGTCGAGAGCTCAAACGTCATCTCGTTGGTGTGATGTATTAGTTAGGAGAGGGGGTGCCAGCTCAGGTGTCATCCTCGTCACTTGACAATGGTTCAACATTACGAGGTCCGTCTCCAAAGGCTCTCGTGTAGCTGAATAGTGCGACGTTAATATTCACTTACTCACTCCGAGCTTGAAAAACGAATTACAGCAAATGAATGAGAGCGAATGCTCGTTCATCGACCCAAATTCGTACGATCATTGACTCTGATCCAAAGTGTTGCTTTTTTCCCGTCAACCAACAATGCAACGACAATCAACTGATCACCTAGTTTTGTCGTTTAATGTATTGTGTTGTGAAAAATAAACAACTTTTATTGATCTACGTTTTCTCTCTCTGTTTGCTTATTTTCATCTCATTCTACTCAAACGCGCTTTTAAAATTGTATTAAATACTTAAGTGTAATGAATATTTTGATGTTGTGACATTTGATAATATTTTATAAATGTTTTGAGCATATTGAATAAAGGAATTTAATCCGAATATAATATTTCAAAAATTCGAATACGTCCAAAGTATATTTTTAAAAAAATAGCATACTAAAACAGGACAATAAATAAAAAATCAACAACTTAAGTAGCAATATATTTAAAATAAATTATTCTAAATAGAATTTTAGAATTTTTTAAAAAGTTATTTTTAGGCAAAGAAAAAAAGTATATAATAAAATTAAAGCATTATACTAAAATAAGTTGCATAGAATGATATAGGGGATGCATTAAAACTTGAATGTTTTATTGAAATATAAAAAATGTAGAGCTGAGACGAAATATATATTATAAGAAATGTGACATTTTATGAGGCAATTTTTGAAATGATAGGCCATAATTCAAAAGATATTTATACAGTAAGAATTATTTTAGTACATTCCTTATAGAAAATAATATGAATACCGGGTAAAAATAATTTATCTCTCTCTCTATATATAAAGGAGAAAAGCGACTCACTCACCGTCTAATCACGATATCTCCGGAACTATTAAGCCTACAGACTTGAAATTTGGTATAGACGGGTTCCTTTCATAGAGTAGACATCAGATATAAGAACGGATTTCACAAAGATCGAAATCCAAGGGGCGTTACGGTGGCTTAACCCTTCATCAAAGGGTTCATTGAATAATATCTGAAAAAAAAACTCAAATTCGCTTAAATAATATAAAATCTATTTAAAATTTAATACACAAAACAATATGTAAAATATTTCTTACAATTGAAATATTTAGAGATACAGAACAGTTTCAACTTTTGAGAGTGATGCAAGATTTTTGAAGAGCAATGTACAGTGAAAAAAAAACTTATTCCGGTAAAAGAATTTGATGAAACATAATGTATCAGTTATTTAGCATTTTGAAAAAGGAATTCATTTTTAGAAAATTTTTAACTACAACCTTTTTAATGGGATATTTTTTTGCTATGAATAATAATAATCTGAAAAGAATCTTTATAAAAATACCTTCAGACTTTTTAATGAAGCTTTGAAAAAGCAAAAGATTTAATTTTATCAATTCTGTTCTGTGATAAACCGTAAAAATATCAAATAAAATAGCAAAAGTAGCTATGTAATTTCTAAAAATGAATACAGAATATGATTCATTTTCTCCAGTAATGTATTTTTACAACACTATTCTAATTTAGACTGTAAAAAACTTTTAAGATAAAAAAATGCGAAATCAAAATTCGTACAAAAAAAAAAAAAAAATTTAAAAGCAATATACAAATTAAGATACATTTTCTATAAAAAGAGAGAGAGAGAGAGAGACTAGCATAGGTATAAAAAATCAAGAAACGCAAGTATTAGAATAAGTAACTCTTTTATAATAAGTATTACTACTTCGTTTTCATTCATAAATAGTCAAATAATTATTCAAATATTAAGCCTACAGCAGTGGTTCTCAAACTTTCACTACTGACGACCCAATTTTCAACATAATTTTTATTGTGCTCCCCCCTCAAAGTAATAGTGTATAGAATGCACTTTGGGGGGGGGCGCTAAAGCTACAATACGATCATAATTATAAGCTGTACAAATTAACAAGATAAGTATTAAATTTTGTGTGTATGTTACTTTTAAGTACTATATATTTTTATTTTTTTACTTTTTAGTTCGATTCACTATAAAAACGCGTTTTTTAGTTCGTTTTTAAACTATAATTTATTTTATAATTATTTTTACTATACACGATAAAAATCACAATTCGAGTGAATAATTTAATTAAGAGAAAATATACTTACCTACTTTCAAGGACTTTTCAATTTTCTTTGATAATTTGAGAAAGAATCCAATAAAACTAAAGAAAATGTTCCAAATGTTCGTAACCTTAATAAAGTTCATAAATCACAGACACTTTTCACTAACAATACAGGAACGTTATTCTCCAGCAAAACTGTCATATTTTGCTAACATTATTGTAGTTTCGCTGTCGTTTGATGATCTACAAATATCATTTTGAACTTTTTCTTCCTTGTGTCTTTTTGACAAGACGAAGTGCTACATTTATGGCTTCATAGTTTTCTTCATAGAACTCTTTAGGCAGCATATTCAACTCAAACGTTTCATGTCTATCGCTTTTCTCATATTTACTTTCCCTATCTTGATTAATATGCATTATTTCAGCAGCTTGTTCAATTGCAGGATCAGTTTCAACTTCCTTCATTGGAGATCACAGATGCACATTTTTTTTTTTATTTTCTGCTCATTTGCATTTATAAACCATAATGAGTCGTACAACACAGCAATCGAAACCACAATTTGTTCATAGGGGAAAGTGTAGCATGTTCAGAGAAAATATTTTTGAACAAAAGCGGTTGCACAGGGAACTCGATCAAAACAAGTACCTTGATTGTAAAAAAAAACGTTTGTGACAAACTCATTTTAGTTCACATTAAGACTGTCTAATAGGAGGATACTGTCAAGGTCACTGTTAACGAATAAACAGTTTTCCCAGAATTAACGGCCTGGGTCGACTCAGTGCCTCATGCGACCGCTCCCACGTTAAAAGTGTATTCAATTAAAAATATCGATGTCAGTTCTAAAAAATAATTGTGTAAAACGATTTTCATTATGTATTATATGTTTCAGAGTACTCTTAAAAATACATCCTGGCCAAATAATCCTTCAAAGTGCTCGATATGCTTATCTATATATCATAAAACTCATTCACTTGGGAAAAAGCAACAGAAAAATATTATTTACAACTTTCCTAAAAGAAAAACAGACGGAGTAAAACATATCAGTAAGTTTGAAGGTCAAATATATGATAATCAAAGGTAGTATTTTAGGGTTAAAAGAAACGTAATAAAAAAAATCTTTCATTGTGGGATTGCAGCAAAGTAAACAAAATTTCTTTTTTATTTGGTTATAGGATCAAAAGAAAGCTAATGAGTGTTCGAAGTGGAATCTTTTATTTTTTGATGATCACCAAGTGATATATATAAATTATATCAGTGTAAATGGGTATTTTTTTGTCAGAAAGCATTTTATTTTACTTAATTCCAAAAATTCTTTTTTAAATTTTTTATTTCAATACGCTTGCACCTCCTTCGAGGTCGTGCCCACAGTTTGAGAAACACTGCTGTAAAACCTTAAATCTGTGACATCGCTCCGGCCGGACAAAGATCATGCAAGAACGGAACCAACGACGACAGATTAGAATCATTACGTATGACAGACCATTCCGCAAATTGCTGTAGATTTTAATGCTGCGTCATCAACAAATGACCCCCTTGCGAACCATTCAACGAAACATCATCGATATGGGCTTTCGGAGCTAAAGGCCCACTTCGGAGTAAAGGCCCCTTGTCGTCTGCACGACACAAAGCCTTACACTTCGCCTGGGCCTGTCAACACCAACATTGGAATGTTGATGGCTGGAAACACGTTGCCTATCCTGACGAGACTCGTCTCCAATTGAATCTAGCTGATGAACGTGTTCGGGTATGGAGACAACCACATGAATCCATGGACCGTAAATGTGAACAGGGGACTGTTCAAGCTTGTGGAGGTTCTGTGATGGTATGGAGTATATGCATTTGGCGTGATATGGGACCCCTGATACGTCTAGATACAACTCTGACAGGTGAGAGGTATGCAAGCATCCCGTCTAATCACCTGCTTCCATTCATGTCCATTGTGCACTTTGATGGACTTGGGGAAGTTTCAGCAGGACAATGCGACATCCCACACGTTTAAAATTGCTACAGAGGGGCTCCAGGATAACTCTTTCCAATTCAGACACTTCCGCTAGCCACCAAAATCCCCAGACATGAACATTATTGAATATATCTGGGATGTCTTGCAACATGCTGATAAGAAGAGATCTCCACCCTCTCTTACTCGTACTGATTTATGGACAGCCCTGCAGGATTCATGGTTTATCAATTACCTCCAGCACTTCTTCAGACATTAATGGAATCCATGCCACGTCGTGTTGCGGCACTTCTGTGTGTTCGTGGGGGCTCTACACGATATTAGGCAGGTGTACCAGTTTTTGGCAATTCAGTGCATATGTATGCATTAAATTTAAAGTTTTATTAACGTCGATATGGTTGGTTGGTTAAGAAGACGCTATGATTTCGACCAGAGCAGACGTGTTCTTCTGAGATCCGACTTGCATTCTATTTCCGTCCTGATGGAACAAATGGAAACCGATCCACCAGATATTACCAACAGCTGCGAAGAGAGAAACAGGCTTTCGCTGGAAATCGAAGCCCTTGACATAGTGTTCAATCGCTGCACTGAACTTGTCAACTTTCAGACACCGAAGCTCACTCCCATCATCCAATCAAAGCCACTCATAAGAAGTCATGCGCCTGCTATCCCATTGGTTCCTGCCACCGATTTCCACGCCCACCATCACCCGCCCAGGAGCAAAACCAAGTCGATTCTAAAACAAGATAGAGGACTGAGGGATTGACGTATCCCAGTTCCTTATAAAATGTACCCCTCTGTAGCCCTCTGTTTTATTAACGTAGTGTTTAATACAAAATTAATCATGTCAATTAATAAGCATTAATCTCTTTTAATATTGTAATTTAATGTTATATATCCTACGTGTCAATACACAAAATATAACAGTTTCAATAAAAGTTAAATCCACAGGTACGCACAAAAACCTGACCAAACTAACACTAGAAAGTTTACTTGGTATGTGTTAGAAAAGTTTTTTTGTAATCAAAATGAAAATTATTGGTTCATGTCCATAAACAGCGCTTCGAATGGAACGGAAGAGATGGCATTTCCTATTTAAAGAGTATTGTAAATTGAAAAGGTAATAGGAAACTGTATTTAATATGATGCAATAAACTTCGTTTAAAATCAGTTCTACCGGTATCTATTTATCTGTTTTGACTTCAGATATTTTAATTTCCTTATTATCTTTCAATCAGCCTTTCATCCCTTCAGTGGATCGATAAATGAGTACCAAGCTTGCTTGGGGACCAAAACATTGGGAGTTTCGCTTTAGAATGACCACCTGATTGCGACATCTGCTTACGCACCTCAGCGCCCAGTGGTCATTTACACTGGGAAGGGCACAGTAGGGAAGGGCCCTGGCCCTCATGGGCTGTTACGCCACTGAGTTTGAGTTTTACATTTGCATGCATTGCTATTTCAAAAAAGGAGTTCAATGTAAAATCGTTCGGTCCTTATGTTTTCTCGTTACAAATTGGCGACATTATATGAAACAAAGCACCTGGTCGTCAATTCAGCGCGTATGACACATAGGAAATCCGGGTTGCCAACTTGGACACACGCGAACAGGCTATATATAGTTGACTATAAGAAAAATATGGCTTTTCCAAATGTACCTCTGCTACCTGCAATGTTTGCCCTTGTTCTCTCAGCCAAACTGAGTTTGATTAAAAATTGAACTCGTTTGAATTGAAATGGTAAGTCAGTGGGGATAATTTGAATTCGAGGTATGATAACATTTTCCCCTTTCCCAACACCTGTTAAAATAGTGGCACCAAGTGCATTTTGCATCAATTTTGTGATTCGAAGTCTCGTTCCATTACCCTGTCGAGGAGCATCGCGATTTTGCATAAGCATAACTGGTACATTTAGTTTTAATTGAAGTTTATGTGAGGGTATACATCTGAAAGTTCAAGTGAATTTAAGAACTCCGTGGGATATAAAGTGTTCTGTATCCATTGATAAGTATTCCTTCATACCCCCCTCCCCACACGTCTTTTAAAATTTTAGTGTTGATTTTATGGACGTCATTTTTAAGCGCCAATATTGATCTTGCGCACAACCCCGGATCACAATTTAAATTTTGTTGCAAGCCCGGGTAAGCTTGAGCAATAAGATCTACATCACTTTCTACTAAATTATAAAATCTTCTGGAAAATAAAATATCACCTTCAGCCAGTGGCGCACAGAAAGCCAAAGCCCTTGATTTTTTCAGATTGATTATAACTCTAAGCATATAATACGTAAAATTTGTTAATTACTTGTTATTAATGATTAATTTTATTAATTAATGCTAATTACTTATTCAATAATTAGTTTTTTATTGCGTTTTGTTCCCGAAAATCAACATAATCAAAAGGAGCATGATACAAGAATGGTGAACTTTCGACCCCGGACCCCCTAAAAAATTTCTGTGCGTGCGCAACTGCCTTCAGCACATCTGCGTCATTTTCAATAGCGTCTCTGCATAATGTCCCGAATCTACGTCATTATAAAGCACTCTCATATTCGTTTTCAGACTGAATTTCTTAACTTTCGCCCATAAGCTTCATGATTTAATACAGGTTCTGATTTCATCTGCCGGTGTACCCCTCTGATTACTGGGAGAGTTTGTCGGAAATCAACAGTCATTAAAACTACCATTCCTCCCATAATATTTGTACTGTCTCGTAAATCCTGACGAGTCCGATTTAACACTTCTCTATAGCTTTCTTTGTGAGACATTGTACTTTCATCCCACACTAAAGCTTACGTTGTCGAAGCTTCCAGCCTCAAGAGCTATTTTTTCTGAAATTGCGGATGGGTGAATCTTCATGTGTATGACTCAACGGTAATTATTTAAACGGAATATACAGTACGACCGCCGGTCTGTAGTGTCGTGGCTATACCGGAAGAAGCTACAGCAACGACGTATCTTCTGGTTTTTTAATAATAAGTTTAGCAAAAACGTTTTTCCGGTTCCTCCAGGGGTGTCGAGGAAAAAGAGTGCACCACTGTTGGATTCTATTTTCCGTAATACTTGACAGAAAATGTGGCTTTATTGTGGAGTTAACTGAGCGATTAATTCTGTTACTTCATGTTGTAATGCTATAAAATCGTAGTCTGATTCTCAAGCAATTTCATTATCGAAGTCATTTCCATCAACTCGTTGTGGACTAATTAGTCCAAAATCATGTAGCTTCTTCCCAACCATTGTGAAAACCTTATCTTCAATTATTAGCAGCGTTTCGTTGCATATGTGTTTATTGAAATCATATCTTCATGCACTTACTGCAGTTGCTGCAAAATATCTTCCGCCATGTACTCTTTGTACTTATCCCAAAGTGTTTGAAGATTAGAAAGACCACAAGATGATATAAGTATTGCGTAAATTTCCGAAGTTTTACTCGGCGATTGGCATTGTAAGGCTTCCTCTATAGTAATATCTGAGCATATCTTCATAGTAATATCCATATTCAGTATAAGTGAAAATTTTCGTGCAAAAAATATGCCATTATATTGGAATTATTTTCTTAAAAAAATAAATTCAAAGTTTTAAATATTCGATAAATTAAAAATTTTGCTGCAAATGTCATTTAATATCACCCAAAAACTTTAAATATCGCTCAATTTGCTAAAACTTTATGTCATTTCTCTCTTTAAAAAAGTGGGAGAAAATTGTATTAAAATTTCTGGGATTGTCGGAATAAAAAGAATTTTTTAGCCAATTTGGCATTATTTCTCAAAGTTTGAGTTTGACATTTAATACATGTAACGTAATAAACGCGTATAACATTTATTTAAAAAACCGTTTAAAAATTGCTTTTAGTAAAGATGTTAAATTACACTATGTTTCAATTATTTGTTTCAAATATGAGAAAGTTTGTATTAAAATTTCTGGTGTTGACAAAATGCATAATCTTGCGCCAACTTGGCAGGGGGGTAGGCAGCGTCCCGCGGCTTCACCTACATATTTCCCGTTCCTGTAAGAATAGAGGGATAAAATATATCCTATGCTACTCACACTGATAATGTATCTTTACGTTGGTGAATGAATTTCTAAAATCGGTTTTTGTGGTTTTGGCGTGAAAGCGTAACAAACCCAGTCATTTTTGTAATATTACTGACTGGTATACCCATTCTTTGCTCGGGTGAATTGAAAAAGTAATCATTATAAATCGAAAGATAAAGAAGCTTTTAATGAGTTAATTTCACGTAAATTGCAAATTAAACAAAAAAAAAAAAGCTTTTGCTTGTCTGGGCTAAACAAAAAAAAAACCCATTTGTAAAATTTTAAGTCTGTAAATTGAATAGCTGATAAAAAAAATATTTTTTTTATTTATAACGTCCCTTAACTCTCATGTGGGTCGAATTTCGAAAACACATTTCTAAGCTGATCTCTGCTCAGCAAAAGTAACACATTGTTACGAATTTTGTGTAACGAACGCTTAAAATAGGTAAATAATTTATATCTGGATGCTTTAATGTTACTTTCTGTTGTATTTATTTTATGTTAAAATTGTAAGATTCGCAAGCAACGCCGTTCCTTACATTATAAGGAAATTGAATGGAAACATAGCAAACTGTTGGCGATACAACCAAGTTGGCATCATTTTTGGTGACTTTGTTGGCAACTTGGCGATTGATTGAACGGTGCAGAAGTTAATATACTGTAGCGCCACCTGGTGGGGAGCAGCAACAAAGAGGATAACACAAAAACCTTCTCCACAAAAAGTACATATACATGCCAATTTTCATAGTGAAATGTGTTGGAGTGAAGCGAGGTCATCTATATATATATATATATATATATATATATATATTAATTATATATATATATATATATATATATATTTCATATATATTGATTGCTTTTTTGGTTTGAGTTTATCAATTAAATTTTTAAATTTACCCAGACATTAAAAACGGCGAGAACATTAAAAATATTACTTAGCTTTTGAATATGAACATTTCTTTTTTTAAACTATTTTTACCTGTTAGTAATGGCCAAATATATAATTAGAGAATTTAAAATGAATTTTATTGAAAACCTCTTCTCACGGTTCCATTTATGTGTTGCTTCTTTAGAAAAAGGTGGACACGATAGCATGGTCTAATCATGGTCACGAACTCATAGCTGGAGTCTCCTGAGTTCGAGCCCAGTGTCGCTGAAGAATATGGTGGGTCAATGCACGTTAAAATTTTTTGCTCAAAGTTCTCACGTTGGAGTGGTGTGGTAGTAAGGAGACGGAAGTTCCAGCAAAGTTGTCGTTCTCGTCACATAATTAAACTACGCGGGTCCTCCATGGATAACTCTCGTGTTGCTTTAGAGTGTGGTTTTAATGACACTCACTCACTTCGTCGAAACAGGGAATGGGAAAATCAATCAAAACAAGGTATTTAGATATTTAAGACATGTTACTACCTTCGGAGCACTTTTTTTGAAACATATAAATTTTCAACTAAATAAACCCATTTTTAGTTGAAATGGGGCATAAAACTAGGACTTCAGGTACAATTTCCACAAAATTAAAAATAATTTTGGATATATTGGGAATTTTGAGTGAAATTTCAGTGAAAAATTGCAGTTATGGTAAGCCTTGTATTTTGAAAGTTCTAATTAATATATTCGAATAATATTTATACAGTACATAAACAATGCCATTATATGTATTGAAAGCGACCAGATTTGTAATAATTTTGACAGTTTTTGAAACATGTAATTTTTTTATGCAAGAACTCGATTGTTTACAAAAAATTAATGTTATTTTCTCCCAAAAAGTGCAATAAAATACATAAATATATACACAGAGATTAGATTATAGTCTAAACTGGAGATAAAACTAAAGGAAACATTCTCTAAAAATTTTAATTCAATATCTTAAAAAGAAATTCTGTAATGTACTTTACCGTGAAGCAAAAAATTGAAAAACAATATCTCAGAAAATGCATTTAAAGATTTTAATACACTGTCAAAAAATTTCTACTAACTGTACATTTTTAAACTAACCATATTTATATGTCAAGATCTCTTTAGCTTCATGCTTAACTAATTCGGACTTTTCTTAATCTTTTGCTGTTTTCTGGAGAGTTTTATAGACTATAACAATTGTCGTTTTACTTAAATTTTGATGAAAAACTGCATTTACACAAAATTCTAATAAATGTATTCATATAATATTTATACAGTACGTGAATAACAGCTTCATATGTATTAGAATTTAAAAGATTAGTAATACTTGTGAAAGTTTTTTTATATATGCCAAATTTTATGCAAAAACACAATTTTTAAAAATTTATGATTTTTTTTTCATAAAAAGCAATAAAGTACATAAATATATACACAGATATTAGATTTTGATTCATAACACAGATATAACTAAATAAAACAAGTTCTGAAAATTTCAATTCAGTATCTTAAAAATATTTTGTGTAGGGATTTACTTCCGGTTTTGTAAACTCCTTTTCCGGTTTACTAATTATGCTATAACTTTGCTTCTAACTATCGTAGAAACAAGAATAGAGTGTTTTTGGAATTTTAAATGTATGGGCTATAAAATAAATTTCAAAATTTTCACCAAAAACGACGAATTTTGGGTAGTTACATATCTTAAATGACTCAGAGCCACAAATTTCACATCTCGTCCAAAGGACTAAATTCATGTGGCGTCACGATCTCGTGATTCTCTCAGTAGGTGAATATGGCGTCGTTTGTTTACTACTATTGCGTACGACTATTTTGTTCTTAAAGATTGACATTTTACTTTCTAAAATGTCTTATTTTACTGAAATGGTTGCTCGATCAGTTAAAGAAACGACAATTGGAAAGAAAAAATCATTTATTAATATCATGATAAAAATTCTAAGTGCTTTGATAGCATGGTGAAGCGCGAGGATTACATATCCTCTTCACAGTGTTTATGGGTTTGACCACTCTTTGAATAACGTTTTCAACACCGTAAGACAATTGAAACTTCTTCAAAAAGGATTTTGGATAGATGTAAACTTCTACATCTTCTTTATCATTTTAGAGATTAGATTTATTTTATACTTTTGCAAAAATAAATCTGGTGATATAAGTCCTGAATAAATTTGTTGCAATGAGTTAGTTACAAATATTGACCTAAGAAGAGTGCTTGGATCAATTTTATGATAGTTATCGAAGAGAATTACAGAGAAACTTTTTTCAAAATTATTATTAAAAGGTTAATTGGCCAAAATCACTGATATTTTTGTGTAGCATATGTTTCGAAGATAAATTTTGGGCCCTTGTGTATCATAATGTTCAATTTCTTTTTTTTTAAAGTATAATTATATATAAACGGATACTTTAGATATACACTGGTGTGCAAAAATTAAGGACGAAGTCGAAAAATTAGCATATCAGATGAACGAAGAGGCAGAGCGGACAGAAAGACCAATCAGGAGATTAAGTAAGGTGATGTACGGTAGAACATGCGCAGATATGCAGGTAGACGTAATGGGGGAGTGTCTGAGTAGTATAAAGCATGTTGTCGGTGTAAGATCAGTATTTCTGGCAAAGAGATTGCACGCCGTATAGCAGTTAAAATCACACCGAGTTGCTGCCTCAGCGAGAAATGGCGAATAATCAATCTGTTAGACGACATCTGGATGCTTTTACCCGAGGTCGAATCATTGGGAAGGTGGAGGAAGGTCGCAGTGTGCCAAGTGTGGCTGCAGAGTTCGGAATTGCTCACAGCATCGTTTCACGACTTTGGAGACAATTTCAAACTACAGGAACAGCTATCCGGGGGTTCAGTAGTGGTCGTCCACGAAGAACCACACCCGAAGATGACCGGTACATTGTCTTACAGGCCAGAAGAAACAGGCGGCAGACAGCGGGAGAAATCGCTAGACACACGACACAGTTGACTGGACGACCGATATCGCGTTTTACCGTGGCCAGAAGACTGCACGGTGGTGGACTGTTTGCACGACGACCTGTACGGTGTGTACCTTTAACGCCTGCCCATCGGAGAAGGCGTTCTCTGTGGTGCCGGGAACACCGGAATTGGAGAGACAATGAATGGGGACGAGTACTCTTTACAGATGAGAGCAGATTCAGTTTGAGTAGCGATTCTCATCGCATACTCATCTGGAGAGAGCGGGGAAGCCGCAATCATCCCTCGAACATCACTGAAAGGGACAGGTATGGAGGTCGCGGTGTTCTCGTTTGGAGAGGCATCATGCTTGGTAGTCGTACAGACCTTCACATCTTCAACGCAGGTTCAGTCAACGGGACCTGTTATTGTAACGAGATTCTTCTTCCATATGTGCGTCTTTTTAGAGGCGCTATAGGTCTGCAGTTCCGTTTCATGGACGACAATGCACCATGCCATCGCACAGTAGCTGCCGAACAGCTCTTAGAGAGTGAGGATATTGAACGTATGGATTGGCCGGCACGATCTCCGGATCTCAATCCCATCGAGCATGTATGGGATGTTCTAGGCAGACGCTTGGCAGCTCGTACCTTACCACCAGTAACGATTCGGGAGCTTCGATTGGCGCTGCAAGACGAATGGGCAGCAGATGGGATAACAAATAAAATGATCAAAAAGCTTCCTAAACTAACAATTTTCAAGATTACTAACATTGTGAATAATATGCTAACTCTCAGATATTTCCTAAATCATGGAAGACTGCGGTCGTCGTACCGATTTTAAAACCTGGTAAAAAATTCGGCCTTGGCCGAATCATACAGACCTATCAGTTTACTTCCTGTCCTTAGTAAACTGGCTGAAAAAGTTATTTTAGCCAGACTCAACGACTACCTCGAAAGAGAAAAATCCTGATTCGGAGCAGCACGGGTTCCGCCCTCGTCTCTCCACTTCCCACCAACTTCTCAGAGTCGTTGAATTTATTAAGGAAGGAAACAACAAAGATGAATGCACGGCCGCGGTCTTCCTTGATATTCAAAAAGCTTTTGACAGAGTATGGCATACTGGCCTATTCTTCAAACTAATTACCTATAAAATCCCGCCCCCTCTTATTTTTCTAATTAACTCTTATATTTCTGATCGTTCTTTTTAGTGTAAAAATTAATCGAACATACTCTCAACTTAAAAGATTCGCGCAGGAGTGGCCCAAGGGTCCATCCTCGCCCCCCACCCTTTTCAATCTCTACGTAAATGATATTATTAAAAATACTAACACTCAACTTTGTCTATATGCAGATGATACAGCCATACTCAGCAGACACAGAAAGAAATCTCAACACTCTTGTTGAAAATATAAATGAACACTTATAGCTCACCTGGAGATATTGTTCTCCGTGTGGAAGATAGCCCTTAATTCGTCAAAAACGGAAGCGGTTTTCTTTTCCAAAAGGCACCCCCTGAAGTTACCCTGCAAAACCAAAGAATCCCATGGTCTCAGCACACCAAGTATCTTGGTGTCATTATTGATAAAACCCTCACTTTCAGACAACACATCACATATATTAGAGATAAATTTAAAAATACAACGCGTAAATTATACTCCCTAATTTGCAGAAAGTCTAAATTAAGTAGACATAACAAACTGCTTATCTACACTCTGATCCTAAAACCTTTACTTACCTACGCCTCCCCCGTGTGGGGACATGCAGCAAAAACGAATATTAATTTACTAGAAACCTCGCAAAATGTAATAATCAGACAAATTTGTAATGCTCATTGGTACATGAGAAATAAAGATTTAAGAATAGCTTGTAATGTACCTACTCTAAGAAAAACTTTCAGAAAGTTAGCCACTAACTTTTTCAAGAATATAGATGAATCTGACAATGCATCTATAAATAGTATTACCCCATATTTTTCCCACTTTTCTGTTAAACGGCCAAGAGACATCTTGGTCAATCCTGATTTTGATTAATTCCTTTTTATTCTTAATTTTAAAATGTTTTATTTCGTAACTTATTAAATTTCATTTCCCGGCCTACGGTCCAACTTTGTTGAACCACAGGCACGCTCTGATTGGCTACCTTCTTCTAAGTACTTATACTTCATTAGCCGAACTTTTCGCTCGGCCAACCAGATCAACTTCCTCTCTTTTTAAGTCTAAAGTATATTGCCAAGATCTTTTTCCCGCGCTCTCTGATCGACAGTTTTTGCTGCACTCGGATTGGCTAGGATAACTCCGCCTACTTTTTTTTTTTTTCAACACTGTTTTTCACTGTTTTTTTTCTAAGTTTTTAAAGTTAAATTTTTAATAGTTTTTGAAACCTCACATCCAAGTATCTTATATTTTCATAATCTACAGATCTTATATTACTATAAAATTATCATTTTCCTAAAACTGGGCATTGGTAGAATTCATTAAAGGCATATAAAATTACCTGATAGGAGATTAGGGGCCGACAGGCCTAGGTGCTCAAATAAGTCTGTCAACGATCAACAACTCATTGACTCCTCACATTCTCAGCATGGGCAGACGCTGTGAAACCCGCCTAGCAGTCAGGGAGATCATATTTCCTACTAAAGACCGGATGTTTCTTGCTGGACACCCATCACAGGGATGTTTCGGCCTTCAGTCGCATTGCGCTCCATGCTACTTTTTCAATCAAGCTTCTTTTTATCCCTCTGATTTCTCTTTTAGTAAGTGTTGCTTACATTACACATGTCCTTACGTATTGGGGATATTACGGTATTAAATGTGTTGATTTGGAAAGCTTTTGTACAAAGTTATATTGAAAAAACCGTCTCGTCCTTAATTTTTGCACACCAGTGTATATTAGTGATAACAAAATAACATGTCAATACATTTCTCCAAGTAAGTTTTAAGTTTGCAGGAAATTGAACTCAAGTCTTTAAAACTAAACAGAAATATCTGGTCAAGAGACATAACTAGTAGAAATTGTAAATGGAAATTTTATGCAACTATTTATTTCCATATATATATTATACTAGCCGTTACCCACTCGCTTCACTGGGTATTTCACGATGTTGTATATATGTATACTGTTTACATATATATGAATTATTGATATTTAGCATTAAGAATTCGATTGTATTGAAAAATATATTCATAGCTGTTACACTCTCACCCCTTGATATAAAAAGAATATAAATTATAATATCTAATTTCTATTTATGTCTAAAATCGAAGTAGAATGATTTTTTTCGCTCACTTAACCTAATAATCAAGTGGATTTCCACCAAAGCAACTTTCAGTGGATCTCTACTCCATAAAATAAACATGCGTGCTGAATTTCAAGTCTAAATCTAACAGAGAAAAAACGTCTTAGCAATACAAAAACGGGAATTTTGTCTATCAATACGCCCGAATAACTTTCCCCGCTTCCCCCTGGAGTTGATTTCCGTAAAATCCATTCTTAGTGGAACTCTATTCAACGAAAGAAAAAGTGCTCAACAAATTTCAAGTAAGTGAGTTAAAATCAAAAACAGGAATTTTTCTATAACATGCCTTAATCCCTCGCAAACTCACTCCTTTGGGGGTCCGTTTTCGCAAAAATCTTTGTAAAAGGAACTTTATTCCATGAACGGAACGTACCTTCTAATTTTCAAGCAGGTGGTTCTATTAGTTGAAACGCTTTAATATTTATCTATTACGCCCCTTAATCACCCTCAGTGACCCTTGGGGACCAATTTTCCCCAAAACTATTTTGTAGCGGATCTCTACACCATGAAAGGAATTAGCTTACCAAATTTTAAGACTGTCCGTCTAATAATTTAAAATGGGAAAAATTATCTATAACGCCCCTTAAGTCCCCCGCAACGCCACTTAGGAAACGAATTACACAAAACCCATCTTATGACAGATCACTACTCAGTGAATGGAATCTGCTAACTCAATTTCAAGATTTTACGTCTAATAGTTTAAAAAGGAGTTAATTGCCTATAACGCCCCTTAATTCTCCTCAACGCCACTTGGGGTCGATTTTCTAAAACCCATTTTGCAGCGGATCTGTGCTCTATGAAAGGAATCCGCTTACCAAATTTCAAGACTGTACGTCTAATAGTTTAAAAATGGAAATAATTATGTATAACGCCCCCTTAAGCCCTCGCAACGCCACTTAAGAAACGATTTTCTCAAAACCCATCTTATAGCGGATCTCTACTCAATGAACGGAATCAGCTTACGAAATTTCGAGATTTTACGTCTAATAGTTTTAAAAGGAGTTAATTGCCTATAACGCCACTTAATTCTCTACAACGCCACTTGGGAGTCGATTTTCACAAAACCCATTCCGTAGGGGATCTGTACTCTATGAAAGGAATCCGCTTACTAAATTTCAAGACTGTACGTCTAATAGTTTAAAAATGAAAATAATTATGTGTAACGCCCCTTAAGCGCCCTCAACGCCCCTTGGAGGTCGATTTTTGTAAAAATCATTATGTAGGGAATCTCTACTTTATGAAAGAAATCTGTGTACCAAGTTTCATGACTTTACATCTAATAGTTTAGTAAAGGAAATAATTATCTATAACGCCCCTTAAACCCTCGTAACGCCCCTTGGGGTTCGAACTTTGCAAAATACGTTCTTAGCTGACGTCTACACCCTGAAGGGAACCTACCTACCAAATTTCAAGTTTGTAGGATTAATAGTTCCGGAGATATCGTGATTAGTCAGTCAGTGAGTCAGTGAGTGAGTGAGTCGCTTTTCTCCTTTATAAACACTGCTGGACAATTGCTAAGGACGGATCACAAATTGCTATGTAGCATAACATTAAGACAGACATGAGGCCTAGTAGGATAAAATATAGTTGCTACACTGTTCAGACATTAGAATAAAGAATATTTATTGTTCTCGAAAGTACAAAAGCTGTGAAACATCTGAAAGAAAAAAAATGTTCATTTGATCTGCGTACGGAGAAATGGAACAATGCATCTAAAAGTCAGCAGGCACCTTAAAGAAAAGTATCAGTACGGGATATGTCCACCGTGGAGTGTGATGCAACATTCCACACGTCGTACCATACTTTGCACAACATTATCCAGCAGCTGATGAGGCAATTTATCCCATTCCTCTGTGAGTGCACGGATGAGGGTGTTCTTGTTTGTCGGAGGATAGTTTCGACCAGCAACTTGCCTCCCCAAAGCATCCCACACATTTTCAATGGGGTTTAGATCTGGAGAACGCGCTGGCCATACGAGACGTTGAATACCCTCGCTGTCTAGACAATCCTGAACAGCGAGTGTTCGATGACATGTTGCGTTGTCGTCCATAAAAACAAATTTATCACCGACAGCACCACGGAAAAGACGAACACGAGGAAGTAGAACTCCATTAATGTATCGTTGGCCCGTCATAGTCCCATTCGCAACCACATGTTGGCGCGTGCGGCCATTGATCATAATGCCGGCCCACACCATGATACTGCATGTCGGATATCGGTCCTTTTCCTGGATATTTTCTGGACGATAAGCAGTACCACTCTCGCGCCAGATGAGTTGGCGTCTACAATCCGATGACAGACTTAACCTACTCTCATCTGAGAATAGTACGCATGCTCAGTCCTGTTGAGTCTAATTGTGATGCTCACGACACCATTGCAAACGGGCAGTACGGTGCTGTCTGGTCAATGGGACACACACAACAGGTCTGCGTGCGTATAGTCCTCCTCCCCTCAAACGTCTAGCAACAGTTTTTCGGGAGATCTGCTTTCCTGAGGCAGCAAGAAACTGATTTGCCACCTGATGAGCTGTGGTGCGCCTGTTCCTTTTGCTGATAGGACGATATATCTGTCTTCTGCAGGCGTCGAACTTCTAACACGACCTCCCCCGTGCCGTCTACTACACATTCCAGTAGTTTTAAATGACTTCCACAGCCGTGAAACAACGCTGTGAGCGATGTCGAACTACCTGGCAACATCTGTTATTTTCGCCCTTCTTCGATCTTTCCAATAATTCGGCCACGCAAAAATCATCTATGTGATGTCGGAGAGAGACATGCCAAAAATTTTAAGTTCGTCTATTAAATCTTTCCTGTAAAACTTTGACTTGGAACAACAACTGTCCACACGCGTCAAAACCTTTAAAGCTCTTATGAACGCTATCACGTGATGAAAAGACGTGGGAAAAAAATTTGCATACTCATACTTCTTCTTACTAATATCCCGCACTTATTCTAATTTTCCACATTTTGCTTCCTTTCATTTTGTGGTTGCTATGGATGATAGTGTTATCCGTCCTTAGCAATTGTCCAGCAGTGTATATAGATTGAATTGTTTCTATCGTATTTTTGCAATTCATTCTGTTATAAAAATAAGATTCATTTTCATCAATGGATAAATATTTATTATTAATCAAAAACCTTCATATTAACTCTATCTAATATGAGATAAACAATAGCTTAAAAGAAGTATGTAATTCAATAAGAAATTAAATTGAATTTGTGAAAATTATAACATTTTTTTCTGCTGAAACATTTCTTAATATTATGCAATAATTTAAAATAAGTTGTTCAACATATTATAAGCACTTTATACAAAGACAATTAAAAAAGTATTGAATTTGTAATGTAAATTTTTAATATAGTTCATACTCGCATTAATAATCTGAATTTGTGATCCAAGTGTCATATCCATGCATAATATTTAGTAGCCGAGATATATAAAGGTTAAGTTTCCATTAGAAAACTATTCAGTTCTACATAACATTGTACTTAACGAGTAAAATTACAAACGCATGTTTATTTATAAACATAAGATAATACAGCAGGGGCATTTAAGCCTTCTGTACACATGCATGACTGAAAGTAACTCTTTATTAATTTTAATATGCTGAAAGAACTCTCAGCACTTGCTATAGTAACTGCAACTTAGAGAAAAATATAAAAACAGTTAATACATGTAGAAATTACTCATTGTAATTATTTAGTTAATTATTAGCCCTGATTATGCACTTTATATGTAATTCAATAACTCGTAATAATGGATAATCATATTACATTGAATATTTCTTTAAAGTTATATATTAATATGATTCATTTCTTTAACTTAATAATTGAAATAGTATTTTCTTTTATTACTTTATACAATCATTTCTAAAAAAATTTCCAAACATTTTTAAAGGATAATTACTAAGTAAATCAAACAGTAGTGATAGGAATGTTATTGTATTAGAAACATTTTCAAAATAATTTTAAATGCTTCATAATATTGTACAATATATGTATGAAGTATTTATACCACAATACATTGTGTAAACGAAAAATTCATTTTCATCAAATAACTTTCCACAGTAAAATAAAATATTCATTTGAATTTTAAGTGCAGGTAGGCAAACTTAAGTAAAAATATTATATTTTTTAGAAAATTGTTATTTTCCAATTCTAAATACTGAAGTACTGGGGGAAAAAGAGAAAATTCATGCATAACAGTATTTATATATATAAATTCACACCTGTGGGAAGAACAAGTTTACCAGCTAGTAGCATATAAATACAAAGGAAAAGTTCAAGAACTTCTTATAGTATTGATAAATCAAATCACAATTACAGGATTATTTCAAATGTCTGACACTTATAATGTTTCACATAGTGTGTTTAATGTCCCCATTGGTAAGCTATACTATCATAAAGTTTGCAATTCATGGAGTTGTAAAAAAATTCATTTTCATCACAGGAGACATATATATGAATCATATACTCATATCCATAATTATCTTTACATGCATAAGACTGAGTTTTCAGGAATTAAACTATTTTAAGGATTTGTGCAAAAAGGAAAATAGTTAAATTATGGATAAACAAATACTTACTTCTTAAGTAGCCACTAAGATTTCAAAAAAAATGATGAAAAGAATGCATTTTTTAAGGAAATGATACCATTGTTATTCGATAGTCATACAATTTTAAAAAAAGTAGTTTTGATTCTATACTGTCAACCATCCTTGCGCAAAACTCTATAATAAATAACTACTAAATTAGTTAAGAGCTAAAATAACTAAGATCCATACTTAAGTGTACCAAGAACTATAAATAAATGCTACGATGCAGCCTAAATTAATAGACAATTACCTCACTAGATAAATAAAGTAGAATAAAAAAAAAAATTATATAAAACAGTTGTTAAGATTATTTCTTAACAAATATATATTCTAAAATAATACAACAAATACAATAATATCATGTGTTTTTAATTAGATAAAATTAAGACACAAGAATGACATCAACATATATATAGAAAAACCCACGCTATGAATGAACTTGTGTGGATATTGACACCGAAATCACGTGATTACTTACTTGGCGTCTGCCTGTCGTGCAATTAGTCCATTCGCGTGCGCTCATATTGGATATACTAAAAGATTTAGTCCTAATACTTCTATTGGGGAGAAAAAACACCACTTTACAAAATGTGTATGAAAAAATGATTAAATTAATAATTTAATTTTTAATTTAAAATAATTAAATTAATAAATTTTCAAATTATTATTGTTCTCCAGTACAATCGCTTTTTTTTTTTTTTTTTGCAGGAAAATCATTTTTTAATCTTTTAATTTCCCTGTGAAAAAGTTATGCTGGATAAATAATTAAAACGGGCATTTCCCTTTAAGAAAAGCCAATTTTGATTAAAAAAATTCTGCTTGATATCGCTTATCTGACTAAATTACTATCTCTGAACGATAATGTCAGTATCGGTTTGGGTTTCGAATACATCAGTATATATTTCGCTCTCTTTCAACAAATACCTGATTTTTTAAAACTTTCTTTTTTTTTTTTTTTTTTCAGTTATTCTCCAATGTTTCAACGCCAAAGAGATCAACAGAAGCAAACTTCAGTCTTTAAAGCATTTTTGTAGCGTCTAACTTTTTCTAATTTTCAATATTTCAAGCCACAGTATATGGTTGGAGCTTCAAAAAGAAGTCACCGTCTTGGCAAGGATTGAAAGACTACAAAATGGAACGAGAAAATTCCTCTTTCTTTTACCGATGGCGTAAAAGATAAACCAGCCTCTGTTAAAATGGATCTTGAAATTTGTGAGCTTTATCATAAAGCTATTGAAGTGCTCCTATGTGAAGTACGAAAATAGTATCAAGGACATAAGACGCTTTCTCTTGCTTTTTATCCATTTACAAAAGTCGCTAAATAAGAAACAAAAGTCATCAAAGAAAGTCGTACCTAACAAACAATTATGTGAACTAAAACAGATCCTTTTTACAGAATACTTTATATTTATTGGAACAGTACTTGTTTTTCGAGCGCCGTTGCACTCCATTTTCGAAAATTTCTAGTCGGGAATCCTTTAGTTTTAAAAGAGTTGAAGTCCAAAAAGATTATCAGAATTTGTTCTTTGGGAGGTGGATGCCTTTCGGATGTCATAGCTATGGTCAAAGTGTTGGAATCTAGGGAAAATGCTGAAAAGCGTATGGACATACGTGTTTCTGTTGTTGATACAGATAAAAAATGGATGATCACATGTTTCACCATCCTACAAAGGCTAGAACATTTCTTCAATGCAACTTGGAAAATTGATTTCACCCAAGCTGATCTGACCAAACCTCTAAGCGATTCCGTACAGGAAATGATTAAGACTGCTGACATTGTTTCCATGGTGATGTTTTTATCTGAAGTGAAAGATGCCACAAAACAACAAAAATCGTAAGTTTTAGCTCTTGATTATATAATTTTGAAATAAATATAGATTCCTTAAATTTGTATAAGATTTTTTAAGAGAGAAAAAATTAGGTTTTTCATTCATATTTGTGATGTTTAGAAGGTTTTTGTGAGTTAGTAATTTAAGGTAGGGGCATCTATATTTTCTTTTTATACATATACACAAATATTTGATTATTAATTTATGTTAGCTTTTTCGTTTAATTAATGTTACAATACAACATGTTTTTCTAATTGAAGATATGAATTAGGAAAATATAAAAAAGAGAGATATTGATAATTTTTAGTTCCTTGCGAGCGATTTATCGCCAAAGAATAACTACATGACAGAGATTATCGCTAAAAATTAACTGAATGTCAAAGATTTATCGCCAAAAAATTAACTGAATGTCAAAGATTTATCCCCAAAAA
The DNA here is from genome assembly GCA_019973935.1 of Trichonephila clavipes. Taxonomy (NCBI): domain Eukaryota; kingdom Metazoa; phylum Arthropoda; class Arachnida; order Araneae; family Nephilidae; genus Trichonephila; species Trichonephila clavipes. Next base: position 15,179 of record BMAU01009647.1, on the reverse strand, counting down.
ACTAACTGTATGCTAGAGATTAAACGCCAAAGATTAACCACATGGCAGAGATTAATCACTAAAAGTTTTACGAGTAACGTCAAATAGGTTGACGTTACTCGTAACCTATACAACCCTTAGGGAAAATGTTAAGGGGACATGGTACGATTTACACAAAATTTTAATTTAAGGATTTTCAAAATTTTTTTTTGATTGCATCCTATGTGTGTATACAATGTAAAACAGATTTTGTGCTCAAAATTACATAAAAAGCTACCCATTTAATTTTTTAAAGAAAAAATTGTGAAGTGATTTTAAAATGCTACTCCTTCTACAAAAATTTACGTATATGCATGAAATTTGATTTTCAAGTACGTTAAACTATGTATAACAAAAAGTTGGTATGGGTTTTGCGATAACGCGATTGGTATTCGTAAAATACTTCTTTTTATGAATGCTTATTGAAAATTCTTTAAAAAATGTATAAAAATTCTGAGTTCAATTATTTAAAAAAATATATGTATTATTTTGATTCAAAAACTTTTGTTACATGTACTATTAGCAATAAGTAAAAAAAATTCAAAGCATTAGGCACAATTGAAAAAAAAGCCGTAGCATTTTAAATGAGGACAAACTAATTATTTTATCTTACCGAGATAGGCAGTTTAAAGTTTTGATTTGCCATAGGGATGTGAATAAAAACGAACGTAAAGCTATCATAATTCTAGATTTTTTAGGTTTAGAACTTTCAAATTTTGTGAGATTATAGAAAAGTATATAAAGAATAATTTGGCTTAAAAATTAAATTTGATTTTGACCGATTTTTGCCAATTGAATCGTACTGTGATAAGATTTGTTGAAATTCACCAAAGATTCCCAATAAGTTAATGTCTGAGCACCAGAAAAGGTAGAAATCATACAATTTAATTCCTTCGTTTTATTTTAATAATATTTAGGGGAATACCAACCAATATATGGATTTTATGTAAAGTGTTTCGAATAATTTTTAAAAGTGATATATATTTAGATATTTCCTTGTATTTAACTGTACAATTATTTTTTGCATGCCTGCACAAACATGTTTAACATGAATTTAACTAGAGAATTTCCTTATATATTTAATATCCATGAGTATGATTCGTCAATTTATTAAGATAATAAATCTTAGTAATTTTAAAGTATTATTAAACTTTTTTTTATGTTCACAACTCTGGAACGTAAAACAAGTAAAATTTTAATTTGTACGCGTGCTTTTTGCTTTTAAGATTTCCTTTTTAAATTTAAGAGTTGTAAAACCCTTTGTATTTGTATATTTGATGTGTTTTGTTTCTTTTTATACAGAGTTTTGGATTTCGTTTCTTTCCTTCATCATTCAATTGCATTTAAAGGTTAATCATTTGTAATATTTTCGCATCTTCCTTTCTTGCATGTTTGATACTTGCATCATCCCTTTTTCAAACGTAGTAGTGTATAAAATTTTTTTACTTCCGTGGGGTTTCATTTCTTAGCTTTACCTTATAAAACGTTTCCGACACGTATTCTCTTTGCTCATGACCTTGAAATGACCTTGGAGTTATCACTCTATTTATAAAAATTTGTTATTCTATTTTCAGCTTCCTATGGTGCGAAAGCTCATGCAACCTGGATCAATACTCTTTTTTGTGGACTATTCAAAACCATCACTTATCACAGCCCTCGAGTATAACTCGGTTGACTTGTCCAAGTACAATTTACTGTACAAAAGCACTTCTGAACTTCACACATTAGATGAATCCGTCCTGGATCGAGTCTTTCGTCTGTATTATGATAAATTCCACCTCAGTCAATTTTGCACACATATCACTGTAACGACAAGAGTTTGGCGGAGATCCTCCGGTTTGGATGCTCAAAATATAGCTAACTTGATATGTCAGAAAGAAAAACTTGCTGAAATGGAGAAGAATCTCGCTAAAAATAAAATTCTGATTCAGAAAGTGACGAAAGAAATTCAGCTGCTGCAGAAATATAGGATAGAGTCCATCAAGTATTGGATAATCATTTTCAACAATGAAAAGAAAGAAAGGTGGTGGAACAAGAAACAGATTCGGAAGATCATTAGACCGGAAGAAGACTTCATCAATATAGAACTACAGAAGAAAAGAAGCCTTTTAGAAACCCTCAAGAAAGATATAGGGATTGAAGAACAAAAGTTAAAGAACTTGCAGTCTTATCTTTCGAAACACGAAAAGGTTTATACTGTTGCCAATAGCAAAGAAGGAAAAATCGAGGCAAATGATTATGAAAAATATGTTGTGAAGTTAATGAGACATCTAAAACAAAAGTATTCAGTCTACTCGAAATATAAAGTAAACGACAGGTCTGGAAGGCATTTAGTAGTCTCAGAAACGCTTTTTGCACATAGATAAAAAGATATTTGATTTCAAGTTAGGTTTACTAATGGTTCTTTCCATATAAAAAACACACAGGTATTGGTTATATATTTCACTTTAAAACATTTTATGGAAATCAGCATAATGAAATTTTACGAAAAAGATAAAGATTTTTACATGTAAATCATGCTGTCGATTGATTGTTGAATAATTATGTTATCAAGCATGTGTCTTCTATGCAAGCATTCATGCTCGTTATCTTTTAAAGAAATATCTCAAAAGATAAATCTTTGATAACAAACACACTCAACATCATTTCCGAAAAAAAAAACTCACTCAGCTTGTGAATGTATATTTGTATCATCTTTAGTCGAATCTTTAAGTACAATAATTAAAGTGAATTTTTTTTTTATTTATTCCCTTCTTTTGCTGCTTTTCTATATTATTTCAAGTTGTCGGTTTCGTATAAGAATGTTTTAAATGTCAAAAATGAAAACTCCGATATTTTATTTTGTAAATTCGCCATTTTTTTAAAAATATATTCCGTTGTCTGAACTAGACAATGAATAGTTTCGAACAATTCATCAGTGCGTTACTTTATATCAATACGTTAATTTTTAATCCTGTATTTTCTCTTCTCCACTTGTTAGTTTAATGTGAAATGTGCAAATTTCCATAAAAAAATGCATATAGCTATTTGTTGAATGTTTTAAAACGAATTTTTAAAATGTTTGCTTACTTAGTGCAATCGATTCTATATAAGTTACATTTTCTATTTAATATTTTTCTCTCTAAAGTTATGTAACCACATAAACGAGAATTGTTTTTAAGAAACATTGCATAAATTTTTTAGTTAATATATTAGTACAAAAATGCTTAAAGTACCCTATTTGAACATGTATGAATACAGAAGAAAACACATTACAGAAGAAAAAAACTAAACAAACAATTACTTTAAATTTCTTTAAAATATTTAGATACTTTAAAATTCCTACTACTTCTACAAATTTTAATATTTCCGAACAATTTTTTTTTCTAATTATCTCAGAAATGTTCCTCATTTTATGTATAGGATTGGTTTTACGAGGGATACTGTTATTTTTACAATTTTTTCGTATCGAATGCTATAAAAATAGAAAATCAAAACTTGTTGACTTCGATGATTTTAAAAAAGAAATTCAAATAAAACCTTATTCCATGCATAGAATCATCAAATATATAATACACAAAATAACCGAAAATAGTTTAATAACTTTATATCAAATATTAGAATAGTCTTAACACATTTTAAATACGTTTTGGAAAAAATTAAAAAACTTGAGAGAAGCCATTTTAAGTCTTAAAGGTCAGTAAAATAAAAGAAGAACAAAAAATGCAGACGTCACGTGATCTAGCTTCGGTTTTTTTCTTCGACATACTTTAAAAAGAATTAATAATTGACTAAATAATTTAGCTACAGCTATGAAATTTTGTAAACATACATAGAAGTCTCACATTTAAAATAAGGCAATAAAAAATTTCGATATAATGGTCATTTTTAGAGTAATGTTTTGTTTGAAGCATATAAGATTACTAACAAATAGTGATAAAGACTATTTATAAAATTCTAACAATGATTTCTTTTTAATTTGTGAATTTTAATTAAGTTTCTTCATTCAAATCAATGACAAGTGTAGGTTCATTTCGTAGAACTATTTAGAATGTCTACATAACTAACATAGTACAAAGTATATTTGCGTCTATAAGAACTAAAATTATGCCATTGTTTTACTGTATAACATTTATGTCATTGTAATACTGTCACTTGTTTTTTTAAAAAATAAAATGTGATGTTGAGTATTGTTATACAAAAAAATGTTGTATAATTTTTATCAAATACGTCAATTTTTTTTCAAAGAATGAATTCTGTATGCTTATAATATAATTCGAATTCTTTTATAAAACCACTGACTTAGTTTTTAATTTATTAAGTTTTGTAGATGAATATATTCAACTACGTCAAAGGTGTTATATAAATGTATATTTAAAACTTTTTTTTCTAAATATAGTACACTTCGTATTTTGTAAATCTAATCATTCATAATGCATTTGAAATGTTTCGGTTCTGTAATTGTAGTTAAGCTTGTCTGACTAAGTTTTCCTCATTTATTGTTTTGTATCTATATTTTTAGAATATGAATGATAAAGAGTTTATATTTCTCCTGGAAAATGGATGTAAATATCGTAGATGAATTATAATAAAAATGTTTTTACCTTATCCATTTGAATTTACTTGCTTAAAACAATATATTCTATTCTGTGATGTAAAATGTTTGATAACATTGCATGAATATATTAACAGTATTTACTCGAATCCAAGCCGCACTGTTTTTCCAGTGTTAATGCTACTGAAAATGGGGTGTGACTCAGAATCAAAAGCAAAACATTTGTTGGATAGGGAAAATTAAGTTTCCACCCTTTTCAAAATAAAAAAAAAATGTAACAGTAAATTCAGGCCGCTTGCATCGATGACATATCCAATTCCGCAGTTTATCTCCAGTATTTAGTTAATGCTAAAAATCGTTGTGTTCTCATATTCAGAAATTTTTTTTTGTACGTGCTTTCTTTTAATCACGTAAACATCAAAGATATCGGTAGCATCAGACGAGTTCACTATGACGCAAGTATAACAAGTGATATAAAAAAAATCTTTTCAAGTCAATTCCTGCTTAGATCAACAAAGAAAATTTTTATTTTAGCTTCTTTTTATTAAGTAGTTACAATTAATATAAATATGTATATACATAGGACAGAATCACAGCATTAAGTGGTCATTAATTTTTATTCATTATCATTAAAGTATCGTATTGTCATCCAAAACAATCTCGCGTATATAAAATTTCAGTTTAACTGAATGCTTTAAAACGCGTGGAAAAAAAAAATCTTTTAAGGTTTTGACCCAAGTTGCCAAAATGGTCAAAAAGTCGCCAAAATGATGCCAACGTGGCTGTAATTGTAATTCTTCGAATAATTAGTTTTAATCAACTATTTTTTTATTAATTATAATTAAATTACTGTATTGTCATTCCAAAATAATCATGTACATAAAATTTCAGCTCAATGGAGCGCTTTAAAATGTATTTTATTAACGATTGAAAATTCCACCAAGATAAATAAATAAATAGAGAGTGTGAGCTAATAGCAGGAAATGGAAAAAAGAAAACGGAAACATAGCAGCGACCACTAAAAAATTTGACATGGATGAAACAAATATACGTCGATGATGTAAGCAAAATATGATTTTTGCTTGTAAATGTACAACAGTCTTTAAAAACAGTCGTTTACATTCTTCTGTAACACATTCTTTAAAAAAATGATGTATAGCAAATGCGCTGGATGGCATGGAAGAAGACTCCGTATGAGAAAATGGGACGTCAATTCCGAAGTCAACTGTGAAAATGAGAACGACGAATCATTTTCCAACCGTGATACGGACGGTTAGAGTAATTATATTTCCATGTATGTATTTGAAAATTTTCACAATATTGGTAAAATGAGTTAATTATTAAAACCTTATATATAATTTCTCATTAATTTTTAAAAAAATTTCTTAAGTATCGGATATTGTGTGATGAACCTTTTACACAATTTTTTTTCTCTGAAACTTGTAGATAATTCGGGGTGGGGCTTAGAATCGAGTAAATACAGACTGCATTTTTTACAATTTTGCAAATTGTCCAAATCAAAAGTTTTTAAATTTGTTTACTACGGTTTTGTAAAAAAAAAAAAATCTCAACTTTAAGTAATATTGTTACCGTCTTTCAAGAAAATTTCTGAAATTAATTTACACATAATGCTTGTTGCAGGAGAAATACTTTTAAGTGTTCTTATGAATAACCTACTAATGAAATATTCATATGATGATACAAAACTTTTCCTATGTTATATCGCAGTTTACATTGCTTTTACCAGAATTTTAAGTGCAATGTTGATGTTCTAAAACAGCCATACTCAGCCTGTGACCGACCGGGGCTTTTTAAGTGGCCCAATCATAGCCCATTGCTCTGAGAAATTCATTTATATGTGAAAATTTGGTTGGAAATTCTTTGTTACAAAATCAAATTTATCAATTTTAATTTTTGCTGACGATGTCGTATAGGTGTGAATATATATATATATATATATATATATATATATATATATATATATATATATATAAATATATAAAATATAAAAACAATCGCAATTATCAATTTAAAAATTGAAATAAATGAATCCTAAAATACCAAAACACTTCAGAATATCAATGGCGAATATAAAAGATAATGTTCCATCATTTTCAAACAAAATTAAAAATCATAAAATAAAATAAAAATTTAAAAATATCCAAGTGCAATCTCGGACTAAGGACCGATAAGTGGGGTTAAACTAGTTTGATGGCGCCAACCTTCCCCTATTGCAATTTGGTAAGTTAATTGAAATTTTTTTTCAAATTTCAGAAAAAAAAAAATTTTAAAATTAAAAATTAAAAAGTTAAAACTAAACCATTATACTTTAAATTAAAAAGTTAAATTAAATCATTATACTTGAAAAAATAAAACTATTCGCCATCACATTCCGAAAGATATTGCAATATTAAAATTTAAAAACAATTTAGTGCATAATATAAGTGAACCATCAAACTCCCAAGATGATGCACCCATCTTTAAAATAGTTGTAAAGGTAGAAAAAATAAATTCCTGATCCGAAAGTTAAATCAAATATATATATATATATATATATATATATATATATATATATATATATATATATATATATATATTTTTGATTAGTCATAATAGACAACACTGAAGTAGCGAACATTTTATGAGTGGAACTAATTTTTAATTATCTTTCAAATTTTGCAAGAGAAAAATATTCGAAGAAAATGGATTGTTTCAAGACGATTAGAGGAAGTTAACTATTTTGTAGTAAAAAACAAGTATAGTTCAGTAGCTGTTTGATTTGTCACGAAAGTGTTGTATTTAAAAATACCAATAAACAGAAATTATTCATTGACACTTTTCCTCGAAGATCTCTTTCAAGAGGTGATAAATAAAACTTTGAATAATCTTTACAACAGAAAAAAAGTGTTTTGTCAGTGGTAATGTCACACCCTCTATCAAATTTGTTATATTATTGGTAATCATATGAAACCGTTTACTGATGCAGGAATTGTGAAAGAGTGATTCTTAGATGCTTCCAATTTAGAAAAAATTAGTGACAAAAATAAAAAGTATAAAAAATAATAATTAAAAAGAGCAAAATAGGAGTTTTAATATTTTTATCGATTTCCATATTTTAAATTTTCTATACTATCTTGATCCTAAAGCATTTTCCCTACACCCTGTCCATTAGTTCTCATGTTGTGGCACGCGTGAAATAGCTAACATATGTATGCCGCCCGGCAGAAAAAAAGATTGACTACCCTTGTTCTAGAAGCTTGTTTTAAGGCTATTAGTTTATTTTATGAAAGAAATATAGGAACTGTGTGTGATTAAACATTATTGTAACGTTTTAAAAAGAAATTTGAGACATTTTTCTTATAATGTAAGATTTAATCGACTAAATATTTAATTCACGTTTTTTTACTCGTAGTACTACTTCATTATTACTAATTTAAAATGAAACTTTTGTGGTTCAAATGGAACTGATATAAAAAACGTTCTTTCTGAAAGCAGAACTCGAGCCAGTTTCTATTTTAACCTTTTAGAATAACGTAGTCAAGTGTTAGGCTTGAACAGATGGTTGTAATTTTTTGCTGAAGCAGACAATCCTTATAAATTGTTTTTAATTAGAAAGTTAATTAAATTTTTTTAGTTATTAAAATTACTTTAAGGGATTATTAGGTTTTTTAAGTGTTGATCTCAGATTTTATAACAAAAAGAAGCGTATTTCATATTTGTGTTTATTTCTGTTTTCACTGATGTAAAATGAATTAAATTCAGTTTAACATAGTTTTGTGTTCACAATTTTTGAGTTCGAACTCAAATAATATTTTCAATTTATAGATAATTTTTCAGAAACCCATAATTTGAAAATTCAACAGAAATGTTCGTTATTGTTACTGTTAAATAAAAATGCACATAGAGATAGAAATTTATTTTTAGACTGCAAATGCTTTTAATATTCCAAAAAGCTGGACAATTTTTCATGATTTTTTCTTTTGATTTTTGCTGGGTATTATGAATGTGCATTGAGGAGCAAGTTATTCTAAAACAGATCTTAAAATGCTCCTAAACACCCTTATCATAAGAATAACAGAAAGGACAGAAGATGATAAATGAATGTATAAACAATAATAAAACATATTTTATTTTCAGAATTGAGATCCGAAATAGAAGCATTTTCTTTAAAGTTGAAATTAAAATTTCAGATTTCATTAATATATAGAAAGCGGTCTCTGTACAATGTAAGGCCTGGGGGACCTTTTTGGGATAAAAGTGCCATTTTTTTTCTAAAGAAGTGTTTAATGAGATATAGACGTGCCCGTCAAATAATTTTGACTTGCGGAAATAATAAAACCAAAATACTAACAACACAAACTCTATTTACTACGAAAACTACATTTGCACTGTATAGTTATAAATATTTTAGTTATACGTTTAATTCAAATTAAAGTAACATTAGTGTGACTTCTGTTGGTGCAGATTGGATGACAAATAACATATTAGGATTGTATTGTGTTACTTTTTGTAGAAACATGCTGGATTTGAGGCATCTGCCAAACGGTTCTTAAGCAATTAATTATTTTTGCTATGGTTCACTTTTTTTTTGACAATATAGTATGTTATTTGCTTCAAAATACCGTTTTACAGACGATGTTCTGCATATCACTATTCCAGAACATAAAATACACTCTGCTTTGTCGCCTTTACTAATAATGCCACGTTTTTTGGTCCACCAAATTTGAAATTCTTTGTTACATTAATTACCTTTCACTTTTTGTTCTTTTGCTGAACTAGCCATGTGAAATAACAGTTAAAAATCGTAAATATAACACAGATATACTTTAAAATACAGTAATATGTCAATGAAATTGACTATGCTATGCGTAGACAAACTGTACACTATAAAGCAATTGTAGTCTACGACGTAACCAAAAGGCACAACAAAGGCAATCGCTCGCAATAACAAAGGATCACTGGTGTGCCAAAATCCCCAAATGCCGCCCCGGTTCGCCATCCCTGATATAGGTACTCCGCAAATTCAACTTTATTTTAAACGATAAAAATAAAATCTCCACAGGGAACATTTTTGAACATTCTAAAATTAATGAATTCACAATTGCAAATGAATTCTCTCTCTCTATATATATATATATCTATATATCCATGGCTTTGTTCTTGGACGGAAACGAAAACAATCTAAACGTGTTGTGACGAATCTGTACGGAACCTTTCCACCTAATATTCTTAGGCGTCTTTTTGGGGATCATAAATTGCGTATATTTCCAATCAACTCTGAGAAGAGAACGGGATATGCAAAGTAGATAGGTGTTAAGTAGAAAGGTTGTAAGCTAGCAATTGAGCCAGCAGCAACAGAAGTAGGTAGAAAAAGCGATTCTGCTGTAAAGCAGGCGGTTGTAGGAAGTTGCAGGCAGTTGTAGGCGGTTGCAGGCGGTCGACGGCAGTGCAGAGTTGAGTTGTTTCGGTCCTACTGAGTTGAGTTGTTTCGTTCCTGCTGCCGAGATTTGAGTTGTTCGTTCCCTGCTGCTGAGTTGAGTTGTTTCTCCTGTTGAGTTGTTTCGTTCCTACTGACGAGTTGAGTTGTTTTTCTCCTGCATTGGCTTTGATTTTCGAGTTGAGGGGGCGAGTTGAATTGTTTTTTCTACAGCTAAGTTGAGTTGTTTTTAAAAATGTGCACAAAAATGGAAGTATGGGAATGTTAAACGTGCTCATGGCGCCACCTATTGATTAAAATATACACTAATTATAGATTTTAAATGATTGGAAATAACGCTCAAATAAAAAAAAATAATAAATCCAGATTCAAACTCACGGCCTCAGATCAAAATGTTCCACAGGACAATAGTTTTTCAGTTACGCTAACCATTATCCTATGAAGGCATACAGACCTGAAGAAAACTTATGTTTATAATCTCATGAATTTAATTTTGCAGGCGAAGCAGACGGCGACATGTTTTAAAATCATTTTCTTGATTAAAATGAAATAAAAAAAAAATATTTAATTTATATTATTTTAATAATGTGTAAATTTTAATTCAGTATAATGATTACATACACACACAGTAAAGATACAAAGTAAATTGATTATTCAGAAAAAATGTGCGTAGTATACTCGTCATCAGCGTGAACGGGTTACTATTTAACTTGTTTTAGCTTGTCTGATCTTGATTCTACAAGACGGCTTTTCCAGGCGAAGCAGATGGTGACGTGTTTTAAAATCATTTTCCTAATTAAAATGAAATAAAAAAAAATATTTAATTTATATTATTTTAATAATGTGTAATTTTAAATTCGTAAGATGATTTTTTTTACAGTAAAGATACTTTAAGATAAATGTTTATTAAAGAATCAACATCTTTGTATTACTTTGTTTACTAATCTGTATATTTATTATACAGAAGCTCTTAATAGTTTATATTAAAAATTGTTTTCAGTGTATAAATAAGTTATCACATGTAAAAATTAAAAAAAAGATGCAAACAGAGAGAAAGTTGTTTATTTATTAAGCTTAATATTACAAAGTTACATTGCAATCAACGATTATTTGTCCACAAAAAAATTTAATTGATGGTTTTATAATCTAAATAATTAAAAATGAGGTCTAAATTCATCACTTTGACCAATAGACCATGTGCAAGAGGTAGTAATGCCATCACCATTAATAAACCTTTTGTCATCTTTATATGACAGAGCAAGTTTATTTTGCTTTATTGAATGTAATGAATGAAATTTGGATCTAATTAAGTTCATGTCAACATATTTATTTTTTCATTAAAAGACAAGCTTTGTAGTCCTCAAATGTTATTTTATTTTTTATAGTTTGTTTTTTAATTCCTTTTAACCGCTTTTTAATCTTATTGTTTGTTTTGTAGGCATACATTTTCGATTTTTTATCCTACATATTCTGTCATAATATTTCCTTTATTTTCATCCTTCATTTTCCGGATGACTTTTTGTTAACAAGAGGAAAATTATAAATATTGTTTTCATCATAGTCTGAAGTATCATATAAGTTAATATGCTCTTTCATGTCACTATAAAAATCATCAGTTTATTTCATATATAATCGGTGTCTGTATACATGAGCCGTACTTTGAGTCATAACGGTGCTTCATGTACTTGCATATTGAAAAAAGAATTACATTAGAACTTTTGATATATCTAAGAAAAATTGTCATTCCTACCTGTATTGGTTTGAAAAATTTGATTTGGGTTTTTAGATGGACGGCCATTAAGTTTTCAGAAAATATTGTGCGTCGATTAAAATTTGATTTCATCTATTAACTTTCGAGCCTGCTCTTCTGTTGAACATAAACGTATATCTACTCTTCTTCTTGGCATTTTCCATCGTTTTCCCGAAAATGCTAACTATTCATTCGTTTGTAACCGAAGTCATTTACAGATAGAGTTCTTAGTTTAGTATTATAATCTATGTAATTTTTAAGCCAGGAGATTGAAAAATTTTAAAACACGATCAATTTTTCAAAAACTAACCTAATTTTAAATAAAAAGCTTTAAATTAGAATAATGGAGAACATATTTTGTTTTGGTTCCAAAGTAGTTAAAAAGTCCTAGGCTCTTTACAATTAGGTAGGGGCTTATTTTCAGGGCAAAGGAAAGTCCTGAATGTTTGTCATGCAAATCGGAAGGATATTCAAGATCTACTTCCAAGATGTAACCTACATCGGATTCATCTGATAAATTTAAAATATCCTGTTCAGTTAAATCGTTATCACTCCAAACAAAATCTTTTAAGGGTAGATATTTACTCATTGCATAACCGTACAAATTATTTATGTCAAGATACATTAAATATTTTATCTCATCATCTAAGTTAAAATTAGACATATATCTGTTGTTAGCTATAGCATAACGATTGCAACACTGACTTATACCTCCCTCTTACACCCCTTTTCTATAAAAAGAAGCATGTCGTAAATCTGTGAACAGTTCGATAGCTACTTTAGTATGTAACATAGCATCCCATGATAAGCTACAGTAAAATACCAACAGGGGTCAAGTTTATAAGTTTGCATGCATATTTTTCCTCCGAAAGTTTTTAAAGAGATCTGTTAACAATAGAACATCTGTTTTTACATATAGATCACAGTATTCACCAAGATTATTTGGAAATGAAATTCATTAAATACTTTACATGCATGATTAATCCTCTACACTTATAGCCTCCGCCTCTAGTTTATTGTGTACCCCATAATTAGGTAAAAACAAATAAATTTCTCACATCTTTTCAAAACTATCAATAATCATACGAAAACTCCCTTAAAAGTAAATCTATTTTTCTGAGTCAAAATAATGTTTCATATATTTTTAAATTCATCTTTTTAGTGTTTTCTTTATCAAATTTTCCACAAACTAGAAGTAGACAATAATTTGAAAGAATTCCAAAAACCTTAACTGAAAATCATTTGAAATATTTTTACTGAAGGAAATATATTTTTCTTTCGGTGTTCGAATTAAATTAATTTGTTTTTCATCATATCCTAACTCATTAATAAATATATGGGCGTCATATCCTGAAAGATTATGGAAGAAAACAGGCAAAAATTTGGGGGTTTCACGTTAAATTATAACTATTGCAACAAGGGCTATTAAATTTGAGTAATACGATTATGATCCCTAACCTGATATTGCCGTGGAAAGGTCTGACCACAAACATAAATACCATTATTGTGTACTATCATACAATTGCTTTCTGATTCAGTAAGAGGTAATAACGGTTTTGACTTTTTATAAATATTATCAATTCCCTATTGCACTCTTCTCTAACTTTCAATAAAATGGGCATCAATACCTCTATATACAACTGATTCATAATGCTCCCGATAACTGATGTAGCCTTCAACAAACCCATATTGTGGACATGTTTTTCAGCGTCATTTAAAGGAAAAAATCGGATTAGGACAGCAAAGCACGCCTTTCCTAGTTACACACTGAAACTGTATAAGGCCAACAAAAGGTATTTTAAACAATGTTGAAAATTTTTAAATTTTAAAAACTTACTTGTTTCTGACGGCATTACTACCCTTGCAGGATTTTTATGTATACACATCTCATTGTGTTGAAGAAGTTTGTATTCTGTTTTGGAAAGCACTTAAACATCTTTTACATATAAATGTTTTATGTTGATGTTTTGAGAGTTGTTCAAACAAGTCGAGATAAGCTTTTAATGAAACAATAATGTCCAAACTCTCCATTTTTTACGTAAAGCGGGCAAAACTATATGTTTCTCACACACTATATCACTAATGAGGAGAGGAAATATTTTTAAATCTTCAAAAGAATAAATGTTTATTCCTATATCATTCATTTGAAAATTTTTCACCTCGTTAAGTGGTGTTGAAAAGGATATTCCACAAAGTTCAGTTTATTTAGGTGGGACATAACCTTGATGCTCTTTGTTGTATTGCCGGGTGTTGGGGTAAAGAGTCATGAGAATAGACCACATGAAACACTGAGAGTCCTTTTTATTGATGACATTGATGTTAGCCTTTGTTTCAGCGATCTGCTTCGGCACCTCGATGAAGGATGATGAACCCCTCTGAAAGGAGAATAACGGTTCGTGCGGACTTCGAGTCTTAAAGATTTCGTCCAGTGTCCAGCCCGAGTCTCTACCTTCAAAATCCTCACTTTCTTTCACTATTTTCTCAGACACATGTCGTCATAAAGTCTGGCGAGATTAGTTTCTTGTAATACCTCATTATTCGGCGTTTTGAATTCTACGTTCTTTATCATTTTTCCAGCATCTGTCGCTTTCGAGTAAATGCAATGAACCCATTTACTCACTTTCAAAGCTTTGTAAGTTTCCAGTTCATTGCGAAAAATAAAGATTGTCTCTTCTTTTCTTAAGAGTAGAAACTCTTTTATCCCCAGTGAACTATCGTTATTGGGAAGATTAAAAGTTTTATATGCTTTTTGAAAAGCACTCTCGTTCTCTTTTGGTGGTAAGAAGATATTTTCAGGATCAGCCGTAGAGTTTTCAGCAGATGTGAACAACTGTGTTTTCTTTTTCCTACTTGATACAGACAAATCCACTCTCTTTCTTTTCCCCGCTTCTTTCTCCAACTTTCTTTCGCATCTTTTATTGTTCAAATGTTTCAATAAGTTGTCTTTACGGGTAAAGGACGTATAGCAAAATTTACAAGTAATTTTCTCGGTTGAATGCACAGAGTCTCTCTGTGCCTTTTTAAGAATCACTTTCTCGGACGAATTTTTTACTACAATCCGCACATTGAAGGACAGCATTTTTTCATGAACTTGTAATGTATGGCGTTTTAAAACATAGTTTGTAACGAAGTTTTTTCCACAAATATTACAAGTATACATAATGAAGACTGTAGGAACTTATAGAACGTTGCTAAACACACACACACTACTAAATCAAAGCAATCAAATTTTGTGTTCTGCTACTCAGTGACGATCAGGCGCAATACATAGATCTCTGAAAGAGCAAATTGGACGCAGCCAAAAGCTATTCTATGCATTATATTTTTGAATCAATTGCATATAAATGATTTTCAAATGCCGTATCACCTAGTAAAGAAACGGATATGGTGTAAGATTTGGTATTTAGAAAATAAAAAAATGGAATGAAACTAAATATGTG
>BMAU01009645.1:0-17333 GCA_019973935.1 Trichonephila clavipes | reverse complement strand
ATATACACTGGCCTCAAAAAGTTAAGGTATTACAACCGGTTTTTGTGTCTAATTTGCAAATGAATGAACTGTAGAAACAAAAAATTTTGATGGATATGTGCATTAAATAGTTTTTTATTGAATGCGTCATAGAAATTTGTATAAGTGTATTGCAAAAACGATTTATAACAAAAAAAAGCAATCTCCGCGGAAAAGTCCATTCTTGGAGAAAACAGCACATCACAGTGTTATGTGGTAAAAATGGCATAAAAACAATACAAAAATGGGTTCTAATAAGGAATGTGTCCACCCCCAACTTGAATGCATTGGCGTGCATCGATTTCCCATGCTGTTTATTGTTGTCGACACCGGGAACAGTGGAAGCATTGACCAGACACAGAGTAAAGCTTCCTGTTTCAGCCACATGTAACGACCTTGAGGAGGATTTCAAAGCAGCAACCTCTCTGCCAAGATAGTCCCAAAGATGTTCTATCGGATTCAGGTCTGAGATCGAGCTGGCCATTCCATTCATTCCAAACCGTGATCCTCCAGATACCCTCAACAATCCGAGCTCGGTGAGGTCGTGCATTATCATCCATCAGAATGAAGTCGTTACCAATAGCAGCAGCATATGGGTGGACATATGATCAAGATCTCATCCTGATATCTAAGACCAGTTACGGTTCCTCCATGGAACACATGCAGGTCAGTGTGCCACCGAGCGAGATCCCTGCCCAAAAACCAGGATTCCACCACCTCCTATAACTGTGTCTTTCAACAGTGTTGGATTGATGGGTATCTAGTGCGCTGTCCCTCCAGATCAGTAGACGCCCTGAATCACTCCATTGTAAATCTGGGACTCGTCTGTGAACAGCACAGAAGCCCATTGTTGCTGCGTCCAAGAAACATGTTCTCTTGCCAGCATAAGCGGTTCCTTCGCTGTCGTCCGTTGAGGGGAACGCACACAACTGGTCTTCTTGCATACAGACCTGCATTGTGAAGACGATTTCGCACCGTAGTAGCGGAGATTCTTCTTCCTGATGCTTGAAAAGTGGTCTGCAACGAGCTGCGGCACAGTAGTGGTTCTTCCTTCGTGCCGAAAGAGCTAGAAAACGGTCTTCTGCAGGTGCTGTAGTTCGTGGTCGGCCTGGAACAGGTCTTGACACAGAATCTTCGGATTGGTATTGATCCTAAAGTCGCTGAACAACACTACATATTGAGACGTCTAGCAGCATCAGCCTGTGACAATCCCATTTCTCATCCAACTGCCCGCCAAATCTTTAACGAATTGGTAAACGACGTCTCTGAGACATTTTTCAAACTCTATTGACTATTGTCACCGAAACTGCCAACAACTGTTGAAAATAAACACAACTTACCCACAAAAAAGTTCGAAAGCTTGATATTTGCATATTTTTCCTCACTCATAAATAAGTACGTTCTTTTCTATAAAAATAAAAAAGTTGTAGCAAATCGTTTTTGCATTAATGTTTTTAAAGTTCGTTATTATCATTCATGTAAACTATGCATTTATTGTTACTGCCATTTTTTTTATGGTGAGCTTTTCGAAAACATGTTGTACCTTAACTTTTTGAGGCCAGTGTATATATTAGTTGGTACACCTGCCCTTCGCACGGGTAAACTGAAAATAAACAACACAGATTGAAGGATAAAAAGAAGTTTTTAATGAGTTTAATTATTCGTGGAATTGCAAATCAAACAAAAAAGCTTTATGGCCTAGCTCAGGTACGTCAAAAAGCAGAGAATAAAACACCTTTGTTAAATTTTAAGTATGTAGGTCTAATAGCTGATAAAAGGATTTTTTTTTTTTATTTATAACTCCTCGTAACACTCTTGAGGGCTGATTGATGGAAATACTCTCTTCCTAAAGCTGATCTCTGCTCAGCAAAAGTACCACATTGTTAAAAAGTCTTGTGTAATGAACGCTTAAAAACAGTGCAAAATAATTTCTATCTGAAAGCTATACTACATTAACACTACCTTCGGTAGTATTTATTTTATGTTAAGGAAAAATTGCTTGCATATTCGCAAGCAAACGAATACTCGTCTTCTTAAATTATAAATGATCGACTCGGTAACGAAAACACATGCTGAAGCGAAATGTTAACGATAGAGGTCAAAGCTTGGCAAATGCCTAGCTACTTTCATAACTCTGAGCTTTATTAGAGCTTTGTAAGACCCACCCTGTGGGGAGCGATGCACGTTGATACTGTTCATCCACCGCACATAATGATTTACTGCAGTTTTTTTTTCATACAATATTTTTGGATCACTACATTGAAAATTAAGGGATATACATAAACAAAATACTCACTTTGGGAAATTTAATCCGTTAAGAGCTAATAAATTAAATAAAGATATTCCACTGTAAAATTAATTATATATACCGTTCACTTAAAATAAGTAGTCAAATCATTTTCTAAGGTCTTCATTAACATACAAAAACATAAGACACTTAAATTTTGACAAACTATTTTTTCCGCTAAAATACTCATCATGGAACCCGTGCTGCCATATATCTTGGAAGAGTGGATTTCAAGAATATTCCTGCTAATTATTGGTAGAATATTCCTTCTAAGTTGGTGTGGTGTGGTAGTTAGGAGAAAGGGGTGCCAGCTCAGATGTCGTCCACGTTACTTGACTATGGTTCAAAATTGCGTGGTCCGTTGCCGAAAAGCCCTCGTTGTAAGCTGAACAATGCAACATTAATATTCTCACTCACTCACACTCCAAGAAATACAGAACAATATTTATTGCGTTTTTAAGTGTAAAAATAATGATATATGCCTATTCAATTAAAAGTTATAGCGTTATAATTCTACTAACCACAAAATTTTGAAAATTTGTCCAAATGATGCAGTGTGAAGAGAAAGCTTATTTACTTTAATTATCAGAACTGATAAAAGCATTTATTTGGAAAAGATCAATTTCTTACTACCAAATATGCATAATAAGATGTTAAAGAGAACATTAAAATAAAGAGAGATTTATAACAACCTCTCACTTTAAAACTTAGTTTGATTCTGAAATTAAAAAAAGGCATTTATATCAGAAGAATTAATTAGAAAGGAGCACCTTGCGTAGCTAAAACAAAAGATTTTCCAAACAAAGATGATATGCAGACGAGGTTTTTTTTGCAGAGCATGCCAGAATTGCTAGCAGAAGACAGAATTTTTTCCTACTTGCTCGGCAAATATCGTTATATTTTTTGACACTTTTCCCGAATCTTTATAAATTATAGTCTATGCTTTATAAATTATAGCCCATGTGTTATTACTGATGTATAAGCTATATTACTGTAAAGGTTTCATTAAAATCCATTCAGTAGTTTTTGCGTGAAAGACTAACAAAGATTTTCACAAACTTTCACATTTATAATATATATTAGATATTGAAAACAGTTTTCACATATTTGACGATTTTTATAGCATTTCGACCTTCGAAAAAAAGAAGAAATTTAAATACAATTTAAAATTAGAATTTCTTGAATGCAGCAAATGTGACTTTGATTAGCTAAAATAGAAATTCAATCTAAATATGAAATTCTTCTTCTTGCGTTCGAAGCTATTTCAAAAAAAAAAAAAAAAAAATTACAATTAGTTTTTTTAAAAAAAAAATTCATGTATCTACTTAATTCTACATTTTTTAAATATAATTAATTGGAGTGATGACGCAAAATATTTATTCGACAAACTAACTTTAAGAAACGATCTTTAAAGAAAATTCTATATTTTAAACAAAGAAAAACAGAATTAAATATTTAAAAAACTTTTCAGCCATTGAGAGAATTTTACATTAGCACATAATTATTCGAACATAAACTGACACAGAGCTTACATAGTACATAAAAGATCAATGCTAAAGGCGGCTCTCTTCAAAGGAAGTTAAGTCTACCTCGGTATTAAAATTAATATTTAAAACTTTTGAAAGTTGTAGACATCAGTGGAAAATATCTGAAGTTCAAAGGGAAGAGAGTTGAAATGTTCAAAGAGAAAAGATAAAACAGTATCTGTATATTCGATTCCGTTTTTGAGTGAAATAAGTTTAGTGGATACCATGTATAGAAAACTTTTAATAACACAAACTTTTTTTAAAGATTTTAAAATTCAGAGATCTCTATATTAATAAATTATTTAAAAAGTAGGGTATACTTCAACATTAATAGTATATTATCTCTGCTTAGTAAAATGTACGCCATTTAAAATATTTATCACCAAAAATAAAGTAACCATAGTTAAAACGATTATATAAGTTATTAAAGCAGTAATTTATTTTTAAAAGGTAAAATATATTTCATTTTAAAATCAATGTATATTTAAGAGCGTTGAATATGTTTATGCGAAAAAGATGTATTTAAAAAATGGAGAAAAATATATTATATATAATTAAAATTCAACCAATAATAAATTAGAAGTTTAGCTACATTAGTCTTCATTATTTTCAATTTAATTTATGGAAAAATTCCGATTTTATATTTCCACTCGTATCTAATTACTACAGAGGAATAAAAAGTCAAAACTATCAGACACCCAATTTAGTTTGTACCATCTTTAAATAAAAAAATTGATAATAATTTCCCCCTTCCAATCGAAATGCAATGTAATAGCAATATTAATAAATTTTTTAGAAAACAAAACATTTTTAGTAAAACTAGTGGATTCGCGACAAATGTTGTTTGCTGTACACACGTCTTTAAATCCGAAAGTTACAAACTTTTTGAATGAAGTTGTAACAATCTGGACAGTTTTGATAAAAAATTTTATAAAAGAAAGTTATTACAATACCTGACATCATCACATGTACAGTTTACCACAATTCGATCTATGGATCGTCAGTGAATAAGTATTTACTACTGAACTAGAGTTGAATATAGAAGCTATTCTGAATAGAAATTTAAACTTGTTTTAGATTAAAGGGGTAAAAAAGAAGTTAAAACTCGAGCTATTTTTATAACAGGTATATTTTTTAATGCACAAAAAAAACATTTATCGTAATGCCATTAAATGTACAATGTTTTTGGATAATCCTTGAGGGTATAAACAAACAAATGCGATGGTTTGCCAAACCTCGGACAAGCAACATATAATTGGCCGTGCGAAAAGCAAGAGTTTTCTAAATCTAAATCACAAATTGCCATTGTTTGACCTTTGTGACTTATTAATGGTCATAGCTAATGCCAAGCGAAGTGTGAAATTGCAAACATTTGAATGGATAGGAGAGTGTGTGAAAGAATCATTGCGGGATCTGTGGTAGAAGTACAACTTCACCTTGAAGTTTGCCGCTCAAAATAGTAGCCTCAAGAATATTGCCATACTTTATGTACAAACATGCACCTTTACATAATGCGGCAGCCAAAGCCGAGCAGTCTTCAAATTGCGCAGGCGCAGCTAAAGTGAAACAAGAACTGAAACTGTGGAAACTTTTGAACTAGTGAAGAGTGGAGAACCAAACTTTTAAAGAGAGGAGAAAGGAGAACGAGAGAGGGTGCGCCGGAGCAGTGCGTTACCTTCTGCATATCATATCGTCAAACGTATCTGTTAAAATAGCTACCCTTTTTAATTAATTTTTGTTTAATTTTAAAAATAAATGTGAAGTAAGACAAACGTCTTGGACCCTTGTTAGTCTCCCACAAATTATGGGGGCTCGACCGGCATCGAAAAATTTCCGATTTTGAACCAAAGTCTGGACAATGAACAAAGCGTCCGTAAGCGAGACGCTCCGCCATTTTGGAAACTGGTTCAACCTGTACAGGTCTTGAACTCAACATGAATACTCCGCCTGTGGGAGCCGGGATTTGGAAACTTCATTTCAACCTGTGGAGAGGTTTGAACTCAGCATAAATATTCCGCCTGTGTAGAGGTTGGAACTGTTGAATAAAAATAACTCTTGTGTAGAGGTGTACTTTTCAACGAACCCATCGACAAATATTCCGCCTCGTGTAGAGTTTGAGACCCATCGACGAAATTCCGCCTGTGTAGAGGTTGGAACCACTCACAAATAACCTGCGAAGAGATGTTCAATTCGAACAATTTCAACTATATTACCTGCGAAGAGTGAAATCAGTGGAATCAACGTGTTTCATCAAATAGCTGGATACATCGTACGTGCGAGCAACAAGGGAGCTAGAAAAAGGTAGAATCTTTCCAGTATTTTCTAAAATGTGATAAAACGCTCTTAAAGAGGATCTCACCAGGTTGTTGAGGATCTAGACGGTACTGTGGGGAAGTACGGACACTATAGTTAAACTCAGGAGACTGAAAATTGAGAACAGTAGTACATTTGAAAGTGATCAGATTTCGTTAAAACTTTAATTCAAAACTGTATAGAAGAGAGAGTAACTTTAGAAAAACAAGAAAATTGGAGCTCGCGAAACTACAAGTTAGCAAAATTAGAAAAAGAAGTCGAACTTCAAACGGCTAAAAAATAAACGTTAAGTTTAAATCCTGCAGCTAAAGTCGAAGAGAACAGTTCTGAAACTTTAAATACAGGAAACTACAACCCATATTGGCACTTCGAGAAGCAGAAGATTGGTTTAGGCCTATCGAGTTTAGCTAAAGAGTGCGATATTTATATTTCATCTAGAAGCGGATCACAAAGAAATTCCTATTTACTTATGGATATACCCAAGACCCCTTTAAAAATAGATCACAAAACTTTAAACCAAAGATTAAAGAGAGCTATCCCCAATATCTTGAAAGAGAAAATAAGAAAATTGCTTTATATGCGGTGATTCATCTTCATTGCGCAAAGGACTGTGAGAAGCGTTTTAAACCTAAAGAATCTAACGACCACATCCATAATAGAATAAACGTGACTACTTTGAAAATCGAGAGCGAAAAACAAAATAGCGATGAATTCTCAGATCTTCAATACGTAAGCATTTTGTGGAAAATCAGCCCATGCAGCAGCATTGATCGATTCGGGTTGCCAGATCCCGGTTTTAAATTCCTCACTAATTGAGAGTACAAACACCTTCCGAAGAAGATAATAACATTAAGTTCATGTTTTGGCGAACAGCGTATGGTAGAAGTTAAACCCATAAATATTTCTCTTGATCAACACTCTCCGGTCTAAGTGTTCGAACGGCAATATCACCGACCTGACCGAAGAATTTATTATACATCCAGTGCATATGCTGAAATGAAGAACTAGGCACACGCAAAGAGCGATATTTATTGAGATGAAAGTGAATCCTCTTTAGGTGCAGTTTCTGTTTCAAATGCTTCTGTTTCAAGTGTGATAAAAACTCTAGTTATGATTGTCAGCATGTGTTAAAAACTCTAATACTAGGAAATGATTCGAGTTCCTCTAATTAAGGATTATAAATGTAATAAAATTAAGAGTACTAAGTTAAAAATTGAGTATTATAAGAGAAAAATGTTCTGATATAGTATTGTGTAAGAGAAGTAAATGGTGCCATGAAAACGAGTTCCGTGGAATTTATCTCCCGATCTCCTACCCCTTCACCTATGAATAGTAAATATCGACGGTTTGTGTTGCTCCGGAAAATCTTCCAGCCCTGGCAGTGGAAACGGAGGAAAAAGAGGAATCGTTTTGAACAGACGTCCAGAACTCTAGAGAGGAAAATATCGATGCGTTCAACCAAAGATCAACTTGTTAAAAAGACGTACTTATGCCTGTGAAACACAATGTTTTCCTGTGGAACCTTCCGGATGTCGAAGAGATGCCTTCACATGGAGAAACTGTCTAGTTCAGAAAAATTATGATATGTTAAATCTCTATGTATTTGTCGTATAGTCCTTGTCTGTTCCGTCTTTTTGTATGTTTCAGATTCTCCTCTGGTCTCGCTGAAAAAGGAAAAAGGGACGTACCGCTGCGGACAGCGTACAGTCAGGCTGGCCGATTGTGGCAGCCAAAGACGAAGCAGTCTTCGCGCGCAGGCGCAGCTAAAGTGAAACAAGAACTGAAACTGCTGAGAAACTTTTGAACTAGTGAAGGTAGAGACCAAAACTTTTAAAGAGAGGAGAAGAGGGAGGACGAGAGAGGTGCGCGAGCAAGTGCGTTACCTTCTGCATATCATCGTCAAACTTATCTGTTAAAATAGCTACCTTTTTAATTAATTTTTGTCTTAATTTTAAAATAAATGTGAAGTAAGACAAACGTCTTGGCCCCTTGTTGTCTCCTACAATAATTTTGGCGCATTTTTAACTAATTGCGATATCGGACCGAATTGTGAATCTAAATCATTCTCGAATCACCTGAACCCACACAAAAATTGCATCAAAATCGGTCCGCCAGTTTAGGAGGAGATTAGTCACATACACACGCACAGAAGATTTTTATATATAAGGATATATGCCATTATATTCATATTTCAGAATCTTTAAGTGCAATACATTATTACAAGGATTGTAACAGAATTGTTTGTTGCTCAAAGTTTATTACAATAAAGATTGTTAGCATGTAAAAGGTTCCCCAACGCTGACACAAGCGTATTAAAAATAAATCAAGATTCAAAAACAAAGTAACACAAAGCTAAAAAGAAACTCAATATGCTTTAAAATTGGTGTGTCTTAAACAGAAATTCTACAAAGAACCCTCTAATTTTTAAAGGAATTTTTATCGCTCTTTTCTCATTATTCCAAATGATGTTGCCAAAGAAATGAAGCAGACTCACTGAATTTTTATTTTTAGCGCATGTGACTCAATTTATAAATTAAATTAGCCATGTACATTCCATATATCAAATGTTTATCACACATTTATGATATCCTTATTTTTTCTTGTTCCTTTAATGACAGAACCGGAAGTGAAAGCTAGAGGAAGACTGTCAGTAATTTAAGGGTCACAGGGGTGTTAAGATCTTCCATTTTTTCGAATTTTCGAAAAAATATATGTTGTTCCTCATTTTCTTTTGAACATTTTGATACCAACCACGTGATAGTACTACAAAAACTTCGAAAGTTATTCGAAAAATTCAAAACAGCAATTTAGTAATAACAATGTTTAAATGGCTACATGCCACACCCACTTTTCTTGATTTCCGCATACGTTTTATTTTTCTTGTTTTTTAAAAAGCCTCATGAAATATTTTAAACACTTAGCTTAATTGAGAAGGAAGCTTGCAACTCAAACACACGCTTTTTAGTAGTGTTTTGATTCTATTTTAGTAATGCTAGCACGTTTGCAATAACTTATCGGAAATTCAAAACAGCGTTGTTTAAAAGGCGTTTATCAAAGTTGAAAACAATTGAAATTTCTCAATTGATGAAATTTACTCCTGAAGGTCTAAGACCTTCAGGTAAAGAGATCCCTAAGAAAGAAGATTTAGAGGACCAAATCATGAAGGTATGTTCTCATACATATGTTGCAGAAAGGAGAGATAAAAATGTAGTGCTTCAGTAATAAAATCTCAGGATATCCAGACTTCATTAAGTCAAATCTTGGTTAAGGTAAGAGTGAAAACTTCAAAAGGATATCGTATTTTTGATTTTATTTCAACTTTTAGCTCTATTTTATCAGTATCATGTTGTTTAAAAATGTCATAAACCATTAACAATTAATGAAAAGTCAGTCGTGGTTTATGTTCGAATTTTGAAATACGTTGTAAAACTGGGAGTGTTTGTACTTTTTCAAGCTGTGAAAACACTGGGAATAAAAAATAATGCTCAGAAATTAACAGAAGATCTATTTTAGCAATGATATGCATAGGCCAAGGTTTAGAGTCATTAAAAACCTTTGTGCTGTAATGAGTCTCTCCCTAATCCTGTTGAACAAAATCACATGATGTTATTAATAATACAAACTTTCGTGTTATGAAGGAAGTCGCTGAAACTGAAAATGGCAGCTGTCAAAGAATATTCTTCGTCACCTGATAACCTTTTAACGGTAAGTGGTGATGGTACCCTGGAAGACGAGAGGGACATTCATCGTTGATTGGAGTATGTACTACTGTAATAGAGCCAGCCAAAACAGGTAGGTTTGGATAGGGATGGTGTCCCTCATTTTGCAAAGGATGCGACAGTTATAAAAGAAGTAAATTTGGTATCAGTACAATAAAAATGGCAAAGAGCATAAGATTTCATGTAAAAAGTTATTCTGGCGCTCTGCTGGTAAGATGGAGTTGACAGGATGTTGAGGATTTTAATCGTCAAGAAAAGCTTCACAACCTGAAATATTCGAACTACATTAGGAGATGGCGACACAAAGGCATTCAATGCCCTTTCTGAAAACAAGCCGCACGGCGATGACTATCTTATTCCAGAAAATAGAATGTATAGGCTATGTGCAAAAAAGAGAATGGGTACAAGACTTAGGAGAAGCTTATATTAGTATATAGTAAAAGAAATTATCTGATGGTAAAACTATTGGCGGTAAAGGTAGGTTAACTGATGGTTTAATTGATAAACTTGCGCATTACGACGGAGTAATGCTATTCGATGCAATTCTACTAGTGTAAAGGAAATGCGGAAAGCCATTTGGGCTGTGTTTGGGGTCATTCTTGCAGCACTGATGATGAACCGATGCACTGGTTTTGTCCTCACAAATCAAATACATGGTGTAAGTATAATGCCGCAATTAATAATAATTTACAAAATTATAAACACAAACCCTCAGTTGCTAAAGCTATTCGAGATGTAATTAAGCCTGTATTTGCAGACTTATCTCATCCGGCACTCCCAGAAGAAATGTTTAGGAGGTAAGACACAGAATCTAATGAAGTTTAAATTCATTAATTTGGAAGTTTTGTCCTAAGACGATTGGTTCTAGGCTTCGAATTGCAGAGATTGCTGCAAATCTGAAACCAAGTGTTTTTAATGATGGAAATCAAAATACTTATTACTATTTTTAGAGAAATTTGGCTTGAAAAATTAACAGAAATGTTTGTGTGACCCTGGCTGAACGTGACAATCGTCGAATCTTTACGTCAAGACAGAGGCTGTAAGAACATCTTTTGAAGCTCGCCAGAGCCAAGAAAATTAAAGGTAAGAGAAATTGAGCTGTTTCAGGAACAGGGAAGGTATATATTATTAGCCTGGAGAATTTTAGCATTGTAAGTTTTAAGATTTATTTTCTCAAATTCAATTTTAAAACTTTCAAAGCCCTTTTCTCAGTTTGTGTTTTTCAATTACGCGCATTGCGTTTCAAAAACTATCATACTTTTGATGTAGTAAAACTTTACAGGGAATTATGAAATTCTATCATAATCTTCAAATCCTAGCTATTTATAGTATTATAAATTTTTAATTTTTTGAAATATTTCAACAAAAATTGAATTTTTAAAAAATTTTAAAAATGTATTTTTATTTTTAAAAATATTATTTTTCTATTTTTATTTTTATAAGATAAGCTAGCATGTAATAAGGATATATTTGACTTTATAAATCAACTTATTGCTAGTAATTAGAATTATTATTGCAGAAAATATCATGCGCGTCGTAAAACTCACTATTTGTCTCTTACAAAATTTTTCTTATTTTTATGTGTTTATTATTTTTTAAAATTATGATTTATATTTTAGATATTTTATACTTTTTTTGAAACTTTATTCCTTTATAAGAAATGTGTAAAAGAATCAAATTATTTCATTTTAATCTCAAAGAATTATTTCTAGTCGAGAAATTGTTTGTATTTTGTGCTCCTCGAAACATTTCAACACCCCTGTGACCCCTTAATTTCTAAAGAGTGAATAAGTAACAAACGCCGATAACGTTTTTCTTTCGTAATTTCAAAATTAGGACCTATTATTTGCGTTTATTTATTGAAGATACATAATGAAAAATAAAAATGAAAAAGCATCAAGTAAAGCTTTGTTAATTTTCTTTCACATATTTTCAAAAACTATAACGTTTATTTTAGCAAGTATGTAGAATGCACATAAAAGCCGGTTCCTGATCCGAAAAGAAAGTTAAAATAACTTAGCTTTTTTGATTAAATACTTTAGGAACCCTTATTATTTTAGCGACTCAAAAAAGCGAAGACAAATTTGATCTAAATATTTTTAATATACGATAAATACAGTTATACCAGTATAGAAACTGATTAATCCTGTAAACAAGTACACGTAATTTATCTAGAACAAAAATTTTATTTTTGAGCGTTTGTAATTTAAGTACAAGGTGATTAAAGTTTTACTTTCAAAATGCTGTAAAAAGTAAATAAATAAAACAATGTTCAAGAATGACTTCAAATTTAAACTCTGAATATACTTTCTTTGTGCCAAACCGCCTTTCCCATTTCTTCAAGTATAGTCTGTTAAAAATTTGAAGTCATTCTAGACAATGAGAGATTCTCTTTTTTTTTTTTTTTTTAATATTTCAGAAAGTATAACGTTAATTATAATCACCCCGTATTATATATTTTAATTTGAACCTGTGGGAAAAACTTTATCAAAATTCAAAGTAAATTTTTAAAAAGCAAAAACCAAAACTTAAAATTTTACAGCATAAAAATGTTTATAATCTTTAAAAAATATATTTATTACTTTTTCCTGAGTAAAAACAGGGATAAGGCAAGCAAGTTGATTAAAACCTGGATTAAGGTGAACAAAAATTGCCTTTTAGTATCAGAAGGGAAAAAAACATGGTAGTCTGGAACCACGTACGCATTTATTTTCCTACTAAACAATAATAATTTGGAAAACTAACTGAAATAATATTTTCAAAATAAAAGCACTACACGATTCTGCTGGATTAAAAAAAGAACAGAAATTTCATTATCTTTACTTTTTTCTTTATCACAGTTTGCGTTAATTCGCACGTGTGGCCTCGCGTTTTCGTCCAGGGAATCAATGATCCGTAAATTTATGATTCTCGTAAACAAACATCACACACGTACCGCTTTCTTGGAAATGCATGACTCAATAAATACGGTGAAATGCTTAGCACATTTCATTTAACACGAGCAATTAAACATGATAGTTTCGTTACATTTCGCTCTCATTGCGGATAACTATTACAAAATAGAAATAAATTACTTAATGCTTCCAAAGAATAGAAATAATTTCCTCTGTTCTTCACTGATTTTATTTCTCTCTTTCTTTTTTATTTAATTCGAGGAAGATTGTACAAAAACACATGGCTAAATAGTTACTTCGAAAACTGAGGTTTTATCTACGTCATATAACTCGAGAATATTAAAATATTTTATATAACTCGAGAATATTAAAAATATTTTTTAAAAGTTTCTTTGAAATTAATAAACGTTAATTTTGAGTCATACTTGTAAAAAATGGTAAGTTTTTAAAAGATTTCGTTTCGGAGTAATAATTTAACCCCGCATATCAAGAAAAACTTCCGAAACCTGAAATATTTCTAGAAAAATATTGAATACCTTTTAATTTAACTGACGTTTTGAATTTGGTGAACAAAAAATAAGCAGAACTTAGAATAAGACCTAAGTTCGACCTAAGAATAAGATTTCCTTCAGAACTAACTCATCGTGAACAGCATTTTTAACGTATTTTTAGTTAATGTGATAATTTGAGTAAGGCACGGAAAAACAAAAAATAATACTTTTTCTTAGTTAACATTGCATTAAAACTTATCGTTTCAAGGGCACGATCAAATGACGAAGACAATACGAGAATTGATACTTTAATCTCATAACTCCTACATTATGTGAATCAAGTAATTGTCGTACAGCAGCTCCAAGATATTCTACGCAAGAAAGAGGGGGTTGTTATAGACAAAAATTCCGTTTTGAACTATTACATAAACAATCTTGAACATTGGCAAAACAGTGTTTCTTTTGTTGAGTCAAGATTCGCTAAGAACGGGTTTTGCGGAAATCGATTCCCGAGGAAAATTGCATGGCTTTAAAGACGGAATTTCCGGTTTTTGAAGAATTAGGCCAAGAAATTTAGCAAACATATTCCTTTTGTTGAGTAGAGATCTGCCAAGAAAGGACTTGCGGAAATTGACTCGAAGGGACGTTGTGGAGGTATTATAAATGGGGGATCCCGTCTTTTAAAATTATTAAACTTATTGACTTGAAATCTGACAACCCCTGCTTTTTTGTTACATCGCATCGCCAGAGCTCAGGTGACTCCCTCTGGTGAGGAAACTAGGCGTCAAAATTATCTGCAGTGATTGGTATCCGCCTATATGGTGCCGCACTAAAAAGAGATACCAGCTTTCGGGGAATGTACTAGGTCTGCAATAGTAAAAACACCAATCCACAGCCCATTAGAATTAACATTATATATATATATATATATATATATGTGTGGGAGACAACAAGGGGTCCAAAGACTGTTTAAGTTCCTTACTTCCGCATTTATTTTAAAATTAAACAAAAATTAATTAAAGAAGGTAGCTATTTTAACAGATAAGTTTGACGATGATATGCAGAGAGGTAACGCCTGCTCGCGCACCCTCTATCGTTCTCTCTCTCGCTTTTTCTCTCTAATGGTTCACAGTCTCATCGTTTCAGTTTTGTTTCACTTAGCTGCGCCTGCGCGCGAAGACTGCTTCTGGACTTTGGCTGCCATGACCACAACAGCCAGCCCTGACTGTACGCTGTCCGCAGCGGTACGTCCCTTTTTTCCTTTTTCATCGAGACCAGAGGAGAATCTGAAACATACAAAAAGACGGAACAGACAAGGACTATACGACAAATACATAGAGATTTAACATATCATAATTCTTTCTGAACTAGACAGTTTCTCCATCATGTGAAGGCACCTCTTCGACATCCGGAAGGTTCCACAGGAAAACATTGTGTTTCACGGGCATAAGAACGTCTTTTTTAACAAGTTGATCTTTGGTTGAACGCATCGATATTTTCCTCTGTAGAGTTCTGGACGTCTGTTCAAAACGATTTCTCTTTTTTCCTCCGTTTCCACTGCCAGGGCTGGAAGATTTTCCGGAGCAACGCAAACCGTCGATATTTACTCTCCATAGGTGAAGGGGCGTTGAAGTTCACGGAACTCGTTTTCATGGCACCATTTACTTTCTTACACAATACTATATCAGAACATTTTTCTCTTATAATACTCAATTTTAACTTAGTACTCTTAATTTTTATTACATTTATAATCCTTAATTAGAGAACTCAAATCATTTCTAGTATTAAAGTTTTTAACATGTGGCGAAATCATAACTAGAGTTTTCTATCACATTTGAAACAGAAACATTTGAATTAAAATGAACACCCAAAGAGGATCCACTTTCACTCAATAAAACATCGCTCTTTGCGTGGCCTAGTTTCTTTATTTCAGCATATACACTGGGATGTATAATAAATTCTTCGGTCAAGGTCGGTGATATTGCCGTTCGAACACTTAGACCGGGAGAGTGTTGATTAAGAGAAAGATTTATCGGTTTAACTTCTACCATACGCTGTTCGCCAAAACATGAACTTAATGTTATGATTTCTTCGGAAGGTTTTTGCACTCTAATTAGTGAGGAATTTAAAACTGGGATCTGGCAACCTGAATCGATCAAGGCTGTTACGGGCTGATTTTCCACAAAAATGTTTACGTATTGAAGATTTGCGAATTCATCGCTATTTTTGTTTTTCGCTCTCGACTTTCAAAGTATTCACGTTTATTCTATTATGGATGTGGTCGTTAGATTCTTTGGGTTTAAAACGCTTCTCACAGTCTCTTGCGCAATGAGATGAGATCACCGCATATAAAGCAATTTTTATTTTCTCTTTCAAGATATTGGGGATAGTTCTCTTTAATCTTTGGTTTAAAGTTTTGTGATCTATTTTTAAAGGGGTCTTGGGTATATCCATAAGTAATAGGAATTTCTTTATGTGATCCGCTTCTAGATGAAATATAAATATCACACTCTTTAGCTAAATCAATAGGCCTAAACCAATCTTCTGCTTCTCGAATGCCAATATGGAGTTGCAGTTTCCTTATTTAAAGTTTCAAATAATTTATCAGAAATTATAAGATCACATAGAGATTCAAAGGAATTAACTTTTCTTAACGAACAATAATATTGGAAGTTTGCCGTCAATCTTGCAGCAAATTGGATGTATGTCTCGCCTGATGATTTTACAGCATTTTTAAATGAGTTTAAACACTCGCGAGGGAGTTAATTGGAATTCTCTGAGTACTATAGATTTTAGTTTTTCATAGTCATTTAATTCCTCTTCTTTAATATACAGTAAGACGTTATGAGCTCTTTCGCCCAGAAGATTTATTAAATTTCAGATTTATATTCGTCATTTATTTTCTTGGTTAAAAATGCGCGTTCTAATGATTGGAAGAACAGATTAAAATTTTCAGATCTGGTGGGAACAGGAAGAGATAAAGTTCTAATACTTTTTATCATATTTTCTATGTTAGTTTCGAACTGTTTATCTTCGACTTTAGCTGCAGGATTTAAACTTAATGCTTTATTTTTAGCCCTTTGAGTTCGACTTCTTTTTCTAACTTTGCTAACTGTAGTTTCGCGAGCTCAATTTTCTGTTTTCCTAAAGTTACCTCTCTTTCGTTTCGCGATACTCTCTCATCTATACAGTTTTGAATTAAAGTTTTAACGAAATCTGGATCACTTTCAAATGTACTACTGTTCTCAATTTTAGTCTTTAGTTTAGCTATGGTGTCCGTACTCTCCACAGTACCGTCTAGATCCTCAACAACTCTTATGAGATCCTCTTTAAGAGCGTTTTTATACATTTTAGAAAAATATGGGAAAGATCCTACCTTTTTTTCTAGCTCCCTTG
The DNA here is from genome assembly GCA_019973935.1 of Trichonephila clavipes. NCBI lineage: Eukaryota > Metazoa > Arthropoda > Arachnida > Araneae > Nephilidae > Trichonephila > Trichonephila clavipes. The sequence goes on along the minus strand of BMAU01009645.1, from coordinate 689 downwards.
TTGCTCGCACGTACGATGTATCCAATAATTTGAAGAAAAACGTTCGATTCCACTGATTTCACCTCTTCGCAGGTAATATAGTTGAAGTTGTTCGAGATTGACACCTCTTCGCGGGTTATTTGTGAGTGGTTCCAACCTCTACACGGGCGGAATTTTCGTCGATGGGTTCCAACCTCTACACAGGCGGAATATTTGTCGATGGATTCGTTGAGCATCCACACCTCTACCAGGTTATTTTATTCAACAGTTCCAACCTCTACACAGGCCGGAATATTCATGCTGAGTTCAAACCTCTACACAGGTTGAACGAAGTTTCCAAAAAGTGGCGGAGCGTCTCCTTCACGGACGCTTTTGTTCATTGTCAGACTTTGGTTCAAAATCGAAATTTTATCGATCCCGGCCGAGCCCCCATAATTTGTGGGAGACAACAAGGGGTCCAAGACGTTTTGTCTTTCTTCTATTTTATTTTAAAACTTAAACAAAAATTAATTAAAAAGGTAGCTATTTTAACAGATAAGTTTGACGATGATATGCAGAGGGGTAACGCCTGCTCACGCGCACCCTCTGCTCGCTTCTCTCTTCTGCTTTTCTCTAAAGTTCACAGTCTCATCGTTTCAGTTTTTGTTTCACTTAGCTGCGCCTGCGCGCGAAGACTGCTTGGCGCTGCATGCCACATATATATATATATA
>BMAU01009637.1:0-65687 GCA_019973935.1 Trichonephila clavipes | reverse complement strand
ATTCTTATAATGTTATTTTTAGTGCAACCGATTATAAGCGTAGGATAAAATAGTTCCACATTTTTCTTACACATGTTGTTGAGACCTCTGAAGCTTGGGGGCCCGTATCATTGATATGGCAGTAGCTATGCCCGTAATGACTGGCCGAACGATTAATAAGCCTGATTGGGAAATAGAAATAATGTTTTTGTTACTAAGAGAAATTAATTTTAAATGAATTTAATGGATATAATTAATTTAATAGAGGACAGTGAAATTTGTGTCGTGTTTCAAAAATCATTATAATAAATGTAAAAAAGAAAATATAGAAAGAACTAAGATTTTACATGTATTTGTGATGAAATGCTTTAAATGACAATTTTCAATGGGGAAAATGTGTGACCAACCTGATAACAGATTAGAATTTTTGCAGGTAAAAGCTGAGTGGACTCGAATTTCTAATAATTTCTTTTCTGCTCTCCGCAATGTTTGTGATTTTGGACGAGAATTATGATATGGATGTTTTTTAGGTCACTTGATGAATGAGCTTCCAAATATAAATACATGTCTCAAATTCTCATTTGTTCAGGTTATACGAGGTTGAACGATCTCAGGGGCACATGATCTCTGATGAGGTCTTCATCGCCTATCTTTAGATTATGTTGGGCTTTATTGATAGAGCTTGCCATAATTGAGTGGGTACTGAAAATTTTAAAATAAAAATTTAAGATTTCAAGATAAAAGTTGAAAATTAAAATTAAAATTGTGACCTTAGAAAAATTTAAAAATAATTGTAGGAGCTATAAGTGTTGGATTGTTCGATTAGAATCTCGAAGCTTTACCAAGAAAAAGAAGAAACTAATTTTGAGTGTAAAATCTATTTGCTGTATACAATGTAATTCAAAATTCGAGGAATGCGTATTTATTCGAATATCGGCATACAAAGGAACAACGAAATTATATGTTTTATTATATTTAATTTATTTGCACTTTTTCATTTAAAAAATTACCACCCTGAATATTTTGATTTACATATGATAATGCAGTTCATGGTTAACTGTAATGTGATGTGAAACTGTTTGATATTTTTAAAAAATATGTAATTATCTTTATATGAATAATGATTTATGTCCATAAAGAAATGATTTAAATTGATTACATTTCAGCTTTCCTTTTTAAAATAAGCCTGTAAAATAAAATAATGTAGTGAATATATATCTATTCATTAAAAGTATATTAATCACTTAATTTAATGTAACTACATGCTGATGTACATAACAGTAATTTGCAGTAAATAGATTTCAGCTTTGTTAAGAGTTTGAGCCAAGACCCGCCGTGCAGTAAGGGCCAGAGCAAATAGAATATGTCGGTTCAAACGTCCTCCAGTTGGTGTGCTGTGGGAGTTAGTAGTGGGAGGGGGGCTAGCTCAGGTATTGTACTTGTTGCTTGATTATGGTTCGTAATTAGGAGATTGATTGCCCAAAGTCCTCGATTAATGAAAAAGTACGACATTAATATTCACTCACTCAACCCTTATTAAGAGTTGTATTTTTATGATATTAATAATTGTGCAAAATTTGTAAAAATTGTGTGGTTATTGAAAAATATATTTAATTTTAACATCATAACTCTTATATAAATCAATTCAAATGATTGGAATTAAAAAATATGAAGTGACCGAAACTGATTGTTTGGAATAACAAAAAAATAAATGAATAAAATTGTTTTGCTCCCATAAAAATAATGTTTCTAACAGATTTTAGATGTAAAAGTGTGAGTTAATAGCCATTTCATTGAAAGAACTGATTATTCTCACAAATATCTCTCTTTATAAAAACAAAAAAAGTTTTTGTGATGCCGTAATAAATTTACTTCTACTTAAGGTGAAGTTAGTAAAAGGAACTACATCTTTACTACAGCTATATGATTAGTAGTAAAAGTCAAAGGAATAAAAAAAGAGAATTTGCCTAAAATTGTATCGAATTTATCTATAATACTGAAAATACTGGTCTTTCAGTCACAAAAATAAATGAAAATCAGGTATAATAAACTGAGATGATCATCTGAGATTACAAGTATTTGCGATGAAATGCTTTAAATAGCCATTTTCAATAGGAAAAAATATTCAAGAAAATTTTCTTAAATATAGAAATTATTCTTGCTCTTTTGCATCGTCTAAATACATGTTAATTTTTTTCCTAAGTTTTTGGACAAATATCGAGAAAAAACGTGTTTGCTTGAAATAGCTCATTGATAGTGCCAATTTTGGACAATATTGTTAACCATACTGTTAAACAAAATGATTGGCATTTCTTGTATTGAATCCAGTAAATTTTGAGTTTCAGATACCGCTGTATAATCGTTTACATTAATGAATTCTTCTAGGTTATTATGAGTTTGTGCAAACTGTGCATACACTGCTTTAACGAAATCTATTTTAGCTTCCCAACGGGTATCACAAAATTATTTTAGATTAATGCTTTTGTAGAATTTCCCATCTTTGTAGATGCAGAAAATAAGCATAGAAATATCTACTCCCAATTTTTGTAGTACATATTACTGGAAGTGGCATCACAAACTGAAAAATGAAAAGATGATTGGCAAGGTGATAGGTTTAGAGCAGTGATTCCCAAAGTGATCTATATGGACCCCCAGGGGTTGACAACGACTCACAAGGGGTCTACACCAGCGAAAAAATAAATTGTGGATCTATGAAATGTTAAACAGGAGGTCTACAACAGTATCTTGAGGATTTTTTTTTTTTTTTTTGTATTTACATGAACATTGAAATATTTCTGGTTTACATGTTTACACTTTATTTGAAACTTCCCTCCCCCCATTTTTTTTTTCTAGAGTGGAGTCGCAATGGACATCCTTAACGCTCACAGGATGTCCGGTGTCATATAACTAACTAAAAAGGGAAGGAGGAGCTTTTGGAAGTAGAGATCCACACAGTAGATGTTTTACTTTACTTTTGATGGTTACTTTAAGACAAATGGCTGTGATTTCTACCATCAAAAGACTCATTTTCAAAGAAATTGGCCAGCTGAAATAAGCACACAATTCCATCTTTTACAATTCTATCACTTGAAATAAACCCAGGTAATTATGCTTTTAATTTTTAATTATTTTGTATTTTTTAATAGTAACATTTTAAGATTTCAAAGATAAGTTTGTGTTTCTTTTTAAATCAAATGTATTGACAACTTGATAAATCAAACTAACTTCGAAAGGGAAAAAGAAACAGAGACAAATAAGTGCAACACAATCCGTTTGACTTTTCAATTTATAGACAAAACAGATAATAAAGTTATTGCAACTTGTGTTGGTGTGTTTTTTTTTCTTTGGATTTACATGAGAAATACAAATGTGGGCTAAAGCTGACACAATACATAGGCTTTCAAAAAAAATCTGCACAACTAATTATTTTCAATAAATTTCTGCAAGTACAAAATTCAATTGATTATTTCAAACATGTGATAATTAATTCAATTAAAAGTTTTCATTCTACATAGCTTCAAATTTTAAAAAAAGTACTTGTGACTAAGATATTTACTTATATATAATTTATTTAAGGCCTGATGCAACTTAAATTTCTAATTAAATTTCATTTCTTAGTATTAAAGGACAAAATATGCAATGTCTGATCTGTTAGTTGTCCTTCATTAGGTTGGTTGGGTTAAATTTCTGGCACTAGGACATACTGTGTCAAATACTAAGGGGTACAACTGTATTTTTACAATATTAAGATAAGTGTGAAGGGATATCTTATTGTATTTGCTTTTATGAAAAAAATCAATCTATAAAAATAAAATACTTTTTTTAATAAAATCTCGTATATATGTATATGTAATAAATTCAGATAAGGGAATAACGACGGTACTGAGTTAAATGAAAAATAGGCTATTTTTATTGTCAATGAAATTATTTTGCATATATGTATCAAGTTATACTTAACAGTATATGAATTGTAAATTTTTTTTTGGGATTTAATTGAAATAATATTGTTGACATGAATCTTTTTTTGTAAGAGAACTTTCACATTTGGAACAAGATGTTGCACAGCCATCATTACTGTTTTCAGTACAGTAAGACTCTGCTTGATGCGGGGTATTCATTCCATCAAAGTTGAGTGTAATATGAAACAGCGTTAAATGAGGTTATCTTATCATGTGAATAATGGGGTTAGGGGAAGATGGGTAGAAAATTGGTCAAATATTTTACCATTAAATTTATTAATTATGTTTTTTATAACAATGAAACAAAAATTTATTTCTTACAAATATAGAAACATGATTGACGAATATACATATAAAAATAAATAAAATTCTAAGTTAGTACGTTTACATTTCAGATCATTGTCTCTTCTGTATTTCCAAATTTTCTGCCTTTTTATAAAGAAGGCATATTGCGTTCAATTTCGTGGTCAATCCATATAGAAAGTGATTTTTCCATTTCCTCTATTGTATCATTTCTAAAACAGGTAATTCTAGTTGTAGAACTTGTCATAGTTTCAGTTGCCAATGACAGTATTTTTTTTCTTTATTCTTAAGAATGGTCCCTATTGTTGAAGTTGCCAAATTCAATGCAGCACCAATTTGAGATCGACGTTCACCAGTATCTGATCTTCTAATCACTTGCATTTTAGTTTCTAGTGAAATGCTTTTTGTTTTATTTTTGTCATGATGTTCTCTGTTTATTTATGTCATGATAAAAATTAAAAATCGTAACTTTTGTCGCCGTAGAAATCATTATATTATATAAATTTATACTTACAATAACATCAGCAAATATTTGAAACAATAAAAATATGTTCGTATAACACCGCAAGAAAGAAGAAACACAGATAAACTGTTTCAGATATCGGGAACCCTAACACTGTGTGCAATTTTAGGGAACCTCACAATTTAAATAAAAGTGTCAAACCAAAACAGCATTAAGCGGGGTCTCATTGTATTAAAAAAAAATTGCAGCTCCCTTGTCTGTTGCTAATAGTAAATTTCGGTTTTTTTCCGCTGAATCATCAAATGTGAAATCAATATAAAATGGGTATTTACAGATTTTTATGCAGTTTTATACACCAAGGGAAAATTTTTGTAATCATTTTGTTATTATTACTACATTTTTATAAGTTTTCTTTTATTAAAGTTATTTTAAAGGCATTTTTTAAAATTCTTTCTGAATATTCAAAGTTTGAATTAGATGAGTAATTAATGTGTTATTTAAATGTTTTCTTTTTTTTTACTCTAAAGAGAGATAAATTTAGTAATATTATTTTTTATTATTTCAAATATATTTTTTAATTATTGCATGTGTTATAATAAATTACGATTTAAATATTAAAATATTTCAAAATGACAAAATGCGTTTTTAGGAATTTAAAAAAACGGGACTTTATTGGACTAAGAAATATAATGCATTTATTATTATTATTTAAGAATCACAATCTATTATTTGAATATTTTTATTAGTGTTAGTTTTTTTAAGATTGATTACTATAGTCATTAATTTCTAATGCTGTATTAATGAGATTTGAGAAAGTATTTTTTTCTTTGTGGGAATGTTATATTCTCAGTCAGCATAATTTGTGTTTGAAAAATCTACTTTGTTAGAATGTATTGCCATGAAATTACCATTTCCAAATATATTAATTTTCGTAAATACTGTGTTTCAATGAAAGTATAAAATATGGGCTTCTGATTCTTTGTTTTAGATTTACGATAGAATTTTGAAAAATCACATAAAAATTTTTTAAATCGTAACATTTTTTTAAGGATCTTTCGACTTTTTAAATTTGTTTTACTGTGTATACTTTAGTTTTTAATATATATATTAAATATATTAATATATGTATTATATTATCATGCTGTCTTTCAGTTCACACGAACTACTCAGATTTTGTATAGGTGTGTATCTATGTGTGAACAATTTATCTTTTTTAATAATATGTTTTAGTTTGAGAGGAGGAGTGGCATTATGCAATTTTGTTCCTGGTGGCAAAACTTCTCAAGTCAACCCTGTTATACGTTTAAATGTAAGACAAAAGTTATACAATCAGAATATTTTTTTTTTGCCATGTCTAATTTAAATAACCGAATTTTTCCGCAAGCAACTAATTCTAAACATGGCTGAATCTAAAAAGAAATGAAAACAGTGCAGTGTTGTTTATTTGAAATTTAGTTTTATTGAGTCAGTGTGGGACAAAAGATTATCTATGTACCTTTTACGTAACAGTCTTAAGTAATGACACTATGAAACCATCTAAGTTGGAGGATCATTTGAGAAGATGTCATCCTGATAAAAGAAGTAAAAATTTGAAGTACGTTCAAATACTCAAAGAAAAACTTCAGAAGCAACCCAAGGTGGACAGAATGTTTGCTTCGACTTCACAAAGAGATTATAATGGTTTGCAGGCGTCTTATAATATTTCGCTACTCATAGGAAAATCGCATACAATTGGAAAAGAGTTGATTTTGCCAGCCGTTGAGGATGTTTTAAAATGCCTAAATCAGCATCTGATATAATTAAAAGAATTCCCTTAAGCAGCAACACAGCTCAAAGACACATTGATGAAATTAGTCAAGATTTTGAAAGTTGTTTATGTTATTGTTTCCAAACGACACATTTCTCTCTTCAGCTGAACGAGTCAACTTTACCTGGAAATGAATCATTATTATTGGTCTGTGTTCGTTTTATTATGGACCAGGAGCACCAGGAAGAAATGCTCTTTGCAAGAATTTTGACAACTGACTCTTAAGACGAATCCATATTTAACGTTTTGAAGGAATATTTCATAGAAAATTCAATACCCTTATCAAATATAATATCAGTAGCAACAGATGGAGCACCTGCTATGGTCGGGCACTATCGTGGATTTATAGGCCATTTAAAACAAAATGTACTGGGGGTGTTAGCAATACACTGTGTCATCCATCAACAACATTTAGTTGCTAAAAATCTGAATGGCAGATTACATGAGTCTCTTCAATTTGTGATAAATACGATAAAAACCGAATCTGAAGCAACACGTTGAATGCACATTTATTAGCGCAGTTATGTGATGAAAATGATAAGCAGTTTCATCAATTACTCCATCACATGGAAGTCCGCTGGCTGTCGAAAGCTTTGTGTTTGACAAGAGTTTTTGCACTTTTTGAGACTGTTTTAGAGTTTTTGGATTCTAAAGATACAATTTTAAGAGGAAAACAGACATTACCTTCTTAACAGATTTGTTTAGTAAATTTAATGATGTTAACTTGCAGTTACAAGGTGATAGCTTAAATTTGATTAAAACGAAGTCCATCATTTCAGCGTTTCTTGCCAGAACTAAGCTAATGAAGCAAAATATTGGACAATGTAAGTTTTCCCAGTTTCCCAATTTGTTTCAGACAAATTGACGAGGATAACATTTTAATCTACATAAAGCATTTAAATGCCCTCTGTTCAGAGTTTAAAATTAGGTTTAAAGATATTTTGACTATGGTAATATCACAGAGAATAATCAATCCATATGGTGACATTGATGAGACGGATGTTGTATTACAAGAGGAACTGATTGGAATAAATACAAACAAAGTACTTAAGGTACAGTTTAAAAATGGATATCAGAAATTCTGGCATCAGTCGAAAAAAAGATTATACATGTATATGCAAAATGGATTCACGTTCTCTATGAAGTTTGTATCCCCACAAGAATTTAAAACTCATTCCTGTCATTAAGAAACTGAAAATTTTATTTTCAACATAACTTTATTTTGTAATACTTTTGAAACTTTTATTATAATATAATAAAAGATATTAAAATGTGTTTTATTTTTATATATTACCTAATAGATTGTAAAAATTTTATTCTTTACTATCCTTGGTTCCACAAGATAATTGTATACTCGTTAGTACAATGTCTTGTAAAACTAAATTGTTTTCCAATGGAAAGTGCACCTTTTGACATTTGTTGCGAAAATACCACCTACAATAAGGGAAAAATTATGACTTTAACGAGGTAAAGACTTCATGTCCAAACTCTAAATTTAAGCAAGAAAAGCTCCTAAATCTTTTGTTTCAAATTCATGCAAAATTCTTGGTATTCCTCTAAACATTTTAATGCCATTCAGAACAATGTATATAAGTGAAAAATATTTCTTGGCATAAGTGGTTACAAAAACAAAGTATAGAAATAAATTAAGCTCAGAATATGTAATGAGATTGCATTTAATTTCAATGGGCTTAGACTTCGATGGTTTGTGTGAAAAAATCAAGCACATATTCGAGTTACTAAACGTAATGCATAGGTGAATGCATGAGGATCATAGATTAATATTATCAATTAGCAAATTATACTAAAACTAGATTAAAATTTTTAATAATTGATGCAATATTTTTTTTAATTGCCTTTTCAAAAAAGTGTGTGTGTAATAGGGTCGAAAAAAATACTTTCTAGTTCTAGGGGTTCCACAAAAAGACCTAGTTCTAGGGCAGTGGTGTCCAACCTGTGGCACGGTGGAGTTGTCACGGGAGCACGCGGAGATTTTGAATACATAATAAAAGAATTTTGAATACATAATAATAAATAATTTTCTACAATTTTATTGAATTCGGGTTGTCTCAGACAAAAGAGTCTGAAAATTTTTATCAAAATATTTTTGTATGTGTGAATAAATATTTTCTACTATGAACATAATAAAATAACTATTACTCATATAACTAGCACCTATAATAGCCTAATTTTGTTAGCATTTGCAAAAGTTATTCCTGATATAGATGACTTGGCAAAAAAAGAAAAAAGAGTAATTCGAAAGCCACATTAAGTAAATACTAACTGTTTAATAATTATTTAAAATTAAATTTTTCAAGTTACTCATTTTTATTTTGTTCCTAACTTAACTGAATTGAACCTCTAAAAAGTTTATAAACAATAAAACTTAAATTTGCACTTCATCTTATTTTTAAATTTCTTGCATTAAAATAAATGTGCTATTTGCGTAAAAATTACACAAAAAGCCTTCAAGTAACATTCATTTTACTTTTCCATATTTGTTTGATGGAAATGTTGGAAGCGGCATCATAATTATTTTTTATCAAATTGTGGCACTCTTCCCAGTATTGTTGGCCACCCCTGTTCTTGGGGTTCTGTGAGTAGAAAAAGTTTGTAGACCACTGTTCCAGAATAACCCCACTATCAGTGTTAAACATAGACTCCCCCCTCTCCCCCAGAATTCCTCAGCTGTCCTGTTCAAGGGATTCCCCTTCTTCTGGTCATTCTAAAATTTAAGCAAAAACAAACAGTCAGCTGATCTCAAGGTCACTTGACCGTTGACTTTTCGAAAAGATGTCATGGTGCATCTCGTGACGTAGTTCTAGGTTTCATGTAAAAAAAGCAGAATTAGTTTTTCTGAAGTGATTTAAGTCGTTATTCATGTAGAAAAATATTCTTTTTCATAAACTGTAGTATTATTAATGTGTATTTAAGCAGTTTATGTGGTAATTTTATTCTAAAGTAACATTTTAAAAATTTGTAGATTGCATACATGTGGCTCCATTTGCAGACATAATGAAGCTTGCCAAATATGGCATCAGAAAATTCAGGAAGCAAGGATATATGTATTTTTCGTAATTTTAAAATTTTCTAGACTATTTCTGGTATTTCAAGGCAAATTTATATGAGTAGTTTATGTTCTCAGCAAAAGTTTTACGCCTGAATAATGTTATTTAATTCTGTTAAAGTACCCTAACCATTTCAGGAAATTTGGCAGTCCCCCTTAAATATGAATCTTTTAATTTGTATGGCATCCTTTTTTATGACTTAGCCTAGGAAAATATTTTAGATACTTACATATTAGCGTCACTGCAGCAAATCTGCCGCATGCAAATTGTGCAATTTTCAACCAAAATGTGACATTGGTTTTTTCCTTCATACACATTAGAATCTTTGTTATTTTGATATCAAAGTGCAATATATATGGCACCAATTATGCTGCGGTAATGCTAATATACAAGTACCATATTTTAATACTTTAGATATTCTTGAACACTTTCTAAAAAATGAACTGATTAAAAATTTTACTTTCATGCTCATATGGGAAAAACCATCTATAGTTATCTTAGAGATAATCTTAGCCAGAGAGAGAAGAGATAGTTTAGTTTATTAGTAATATTTCCTATAAAAATAGACTATCTGGGAACTGTATAAAACTACAGTAACAGATTTTTTTCTCCTGTAAAAACTATTCCTTAAGGATTTTTTAATGGGAAACTAGTAGCTAGATTTTTTGCACAGTTAGAAACGTGCTTTCATCCTAGGTACTTTGCATATGCCCGCATTTTTTGCACTTGGCTACAATTTTACCATTCACAGATAATCTATGAAAAGAATCCCAAACAGAGTCTAGGTTTTTACCTCCTTTATACATTTTTTTAAGAAAATATTTTTCTCAGACTAGAAATCTAGAGACAGAAGAAACCTTGAAAATTAAAATGGCTAATATGTTGCTTTTCAGTTGATCTCGAAGCAGAATTTAGCAAAAATTTATGCACCTGTTTTTTTCCAGTTCCGGATTAGTCAAGATTCTGTACAATGCAACTGTTCCTTAAGAAGATAACAGTTGGGAGGGAGAAACAGGTGATTGTAGATGAACATTGTAAAGTACGCAGAGAAAAACATTTTGCAAAATAATTTACTTTTAATTTCCATTGATCAAATTATATTTAGGTGCATAGTCTGCATGATGAGAAAGGGAAAACGCGCGCGGTGAGAATATCTCCTAAAAAATTAATCTACACCATTAAAATTCGTAGGTAAACAAACCTATCTATGTATGTATATATGAATGAATGTAGCCCAATTTTCTCACGAACCACATGACTTAGAAACTCGCCGAAGGTACCAAAATTTCGGAAATGATCCGAGGAATCGGTTTTGACCATTTGTATTCCGATATTCCAGTTAGTTAAAAAGATATTAATTAAAAACCTTAAAACGCATGATTAGTACCATTTCTCACCGGCAGGGGAAAATTCAGTTTTTTTTTCAGAGGTTTTTAAAACACGTTCTAATTTTTTTCATGAAACTCACACAAAAAATAATTACAGATTCATAAAGATCATTTATTTCGCCTTAATATGCTATAATTTATTTTACAAGATAATTATATTTTCTATTTTTTATGATTTTTTTAAAATTAGTCGAAATCGGTTCCTTTTTTGAATACGAATTATAAGTTGTTCTGTTTGCACTTTCTTTCGCGTCAATGAAAAAAATATTTTACTCTAAAAATGTTCATGCTTTTCTCTTTTAGAATCAGTCATTTAAAATATTTAATGTCAAAAACTGGGGGTTTTTTTACGATTTTTCAAAAAATACTCAAGATTTTATTTAAATACTTAATAACTTTTTTATTTATAGAAATAATCTCACGAAACTTTTTTCCATGTAGAACAATATTATACGTAATCTGTACAAAGATTGATAAAGTATCGTAAAAGTTACAGTTAAAAAAAAACGTTTCTCAATTTTTTTCCCTTTTGTGATAAATATGAAAACATTACTTTTTTTAAAGTTTTTTGCTTAAAAGTTACGTTGTTTACAATCGATATATGAAGTTTGGAAGCATTAACTGAAAAATAAAGCCCGAAAACAAGTTAAAACTTTAAAAAAAAATCAATTTTACAATAGCTCTGAGTTTGGTGGCGAAAACCTGTTTGGCACAAGAAAACTCTTTTTCTATTCAGCCCTCGACGTTTCGTGAAAGGTTACAGTAGAAAAGAAGGTGCACCTATAAATATTGAAAATCACCAGATTTAGCGAAATTGAAAATAATCTCACAATACTTTTTTTTTATGTGTAGAACGATATTAACTGTATTCTGTACAAAGATTGAAAAAATTACGGGTTTTTTTTAAAAAGAATTGTGTTTTTCGTTTTTTCTCCTTTTTGCGAGAAATATTTAAGCATTATTTTTGTTACATTTTTTGGAGGTTAAAATTAAAATAAAATATCAAAATGTTTTTATTAGATCATTTTTTTTAATGTTTTTTTCAGTACATGTATATAAATATATATATTTAGGCTTTCCCCCATACTGTTTTTTTTTTCTAACTTATATATATTTATATGTTTAAACAAACGTTCAGAGCAAAGCAATCGTTTCAATAGCTATCTGTAAATTTTTGTTTTATTTATTACTTATAGAAATTTGATTTTAATAAATATATGTTTTTTTAAAAGGAATATTTCTATTATTTCATTACGAAATGAATTCTTTGTTAATTATAAAGTACATCATTTATTATTTTGGATCAAAATACATTTTAGAGACATTTTTAAGCTAACTATATGTAACGATTGATTGATTCATGAAAATCTGAAATCTATTTTATTATTTTAGATTATTAGAAACTATTATTAAAAATGATGAACGTTTTTTGTTTTACTCTTAGCATCAGAATCGTTTTCTTTTTATTGCTTCTCATTAATAATTTTTCAATTCTAACGCAATATATTTTTTTTTTTATTTTAATAAACGCACGCTCTGAAATGAGTGTTAATCATTTAACCTCCAAAGAACATCCGAGTGCTTTGCTCATGTGCGGAGGACAAATTGATACTTATTGAATCATATCTATGGGTTGACTTTTAATCTGAAGCTAATTCATTAAAAAAATTTGTAATTTTGAAAATTTCTATTTTTCTGTTATTTCCATACATGAACTAATCTTTTTAAAAAATAATGTACTTTTGCGTTTCCGGTGACTGCCAAATTAAACGAAAAAAATTGCCTAAAATGTCAGTAATAATTAAATCTAATTACATTCTTTATTTTTGTTTCATGCTTTTTGATTACAATCTGTGTTTATTCACATTTATTAAGTAAGTATGTTTAGTGTCTGAGTGTCCGGATGATTAGCAATTAAATTACTTGCAAAAAATCTGAAATCTATTTTATTATTTTAGATTATTAGAAACTATTATTAAAAAATGATGAACGTTTTTTGTTTTACTCTTAGCATCAGAATCATTTCCTTTTTATTGCTTCACATTAATAATTTTTTAATTCTAACGCAATATTTCTTTTTATAAGTCATACATCGAAATTTGAAGCTATATCTTATCTGTGAGAAGGAGAGGAAGATAGAACAATAATTTTACACTAAAAAAACCGTGTTCGGGCTATAGAGAAGGGAAAGAAACCTGTCTTAAATCAAAAATAAGTGGAATGGAACAAATTTCGAAAAAGGGAAATTTTTTGACACAATTTTAGAAATCACTCACACACACACACAGAAATGCTGGTGTCATGAGGAAAAGAGAAATCCCTTCAATGCTGGGCTAAGCGGTGGAGGGGGAGGGGGGGTGGAAGTCATTTTGAAAATGAGTATTAGAAGTTCTGATTTTGTGAAAGAAAGGGAAAATTTATAAAAGTAGAGATAGCCCGTGCAACGCCGGGCCATGCAGCTAGTTTGCCTATAGTTGTTGTAGTGATTGAAACCTATATTTGCTACAGTAATTTTTTTTAATATAGTTATTACTTGTTAGTGTCTTGAATGTACAAACTGTACTGTTAAACATTTTTAGTATATATATATATATATATATATATATATATATATATATATACACTGCTGGACAATTGCTAATTACGGATCACAAATTGCTATGTAGCATAACATTAAGCGAGACATGAGGCCTAGTAGGATAAAATATAGTTGCCACACTGTTCAGACATTAGAATAAAGAATATTTATTGTTCTGGAAAGTACAAAAGCTGTGAAACATCTGAAAGGAAAAAAAATGTTTATTTGATCTGCATACGGAGAAATGGAACAATGCATCTAAAAGTCAGCAGGCACCTTAAAGAAAGGTATCAGTACGGGATATGTCCACCGTGGAGTGTGATGCATTCCACCCGTCGTACCATACTTTGCACAACATTATCCAGCAGCTGTTGAGGCAATTTATCCCATTCCTCTGTGAGTGCACGGATGAGAGTATTCTTGTTTGTCGGAGGATAGTTTCGACCAGCAACTTGCCTCCCCAAAGCATCCCACACATTTTCAATGGGGTTTAGATCTGGAGAACGCGCTGGCCATACGAGACGTTGAATACCCTCGCTGTCTAGACAATCCTGAACAGCGAGTGTTCGATGACATGTTGCGTTGTCGTCCATAAAAACAAATTTATCACCGACAGCATCACGGAAAAGACGAACATGAGGAAGTAGAACTTCATCAATGTATCGTTGGCCCGTCATAGTCCCAATCGCAACCACGTGTAGGCGCGTGCGGCCATTGATCATGATGCCGGCCCACACCATGATACTGCATGTCGGATATCGGTCCTTTTCCTGGATATTTTCTGGACGATAAGCAGTACCACTCTCGCGCCAGATCAGTTGGCGTCTACAATCCGATGACAGACTGAACCTACTCTCATCTGAGAATAGTACGCATGCCCAGTCCTGTTCAGTCCAATTGTGATGCTCACGACACCATTGCAAACGGGCAGTACGGTGCTGTCTGGTCATTGGGACACACACAACAGGTATACGTGCGTTTAGTCCTCCTCCCCTCAAACGTCTGGCAACAGTTTTTTTGGGAGATATGCTTTCCTGAGGCAGCAAGAAACTGATTTGCTACCTGCTGAGCTGTGGTGTGCCTGTTCCTTTTTGCTGATAGGACGATATATCTGTCTTCATTCCAGTAGTTTTAAATGACTTCCACAGCCGTGAAACAACGCTGTGAGCGATGTCGAACTCCCTGGCAACATCTGTTATTTTTCGCCCTTCTTCGATCTTTCGAATAATTCGGCCACGCATAAAATCATCTATGTGATGCCGGGAAGACATGCCAAAAATTTTAAGTTCGTCTATTAAATCTTTCCTGTAAAACTTTGACTTGAAACAACAACTGTCCACACGCGTCAAAACCTTTAAAGCTCTTATGAACGCTATCACGTGATGAACAGACATGGAAAAAAAATTTGCATACTCATACTTCTTACTAATATCTCGCACTTATTCTAATTTTCCACATTTTTCTTCCTTTCATTTTGTGGTTGCTATGGATGATAGTGTTATCCGTCCTTAGCAATTGTCCAGCAGTATATATATATATATATACTCAATGTTACTGCATAAAATTGAGAAATAATGGCAACAGTTTTTATTTAATCATATAAATTTTTTTAACAAAATAGATTGTTTATACTTATATTTTGATTGTTTTCATCAATGAAAATTATTTTAAATTGTTTTAGTTATATACGAAATTATTTATGAACTGTCTAATTAGTATTCTGATAAATGTATTCTCAATTGCGTTATGTACAAAATTATATTGTTTTCTGTACAATTTTTAAATCCAGCCAATTTTCCTAGTTTTTGCTGGTTTTTACCAGGCTTTTTCCAGTTTCTACTACTGTCCTGGCAAAAGTACCATTTTGTCAGCAAAATGACCAACCCTAATTTCATGTAAATCTACATTTTTTTTTAAGGTAAGAAACCAGAATTTATATTAGCTTCAAAAATGGTTTTTATGAAAATTACTGATTATATAGCACCGAGGTTTTTAGAATTAATTATGCTATAACATGAAAAAAGATCAAAAGCATTTTGTGTAACAGGATTTAAATTGTGTTCTAGTACAACAAATAATTATGTTTAACTCAACAGTACATATCTGACATAGTCTGTACTCTTCAGCCTTTCGTTACACTCATTTGTTCATTCATTTTTTTTCAAACTGTCATTCCCTGACTATTTTCTACCTTACAGCTCTCATTTATTTTACATTTACAATGATAAAAAAAAGGATGACTAAAACTGTTGCCATTTAAAAAAATATGAAATTTGTCATTCTTCGTGCACATTGTATTTGTGAAGGTAAGCTAATCCACATATACTTAGTTAAAACACGCAACCAATTCACACTAGCATGGTCTTGGTTTATTGAATTAACACAAACATATATACAAAACAGTAAGATTAAAATAGTGGTAATTATCAAATTCACATTCAGCACGAGCAATATATGTAAAAACAATTAAGATACAATAGCAGAGTCTATTTACAATGTGACAGCGCTACTTGCAAGCAATAAATAATAGCGATGGTGCCACATCACCCCCATGGGGAAAAAATAGTTGAGACTTGAAAAAAAATTGAGTTGATTGTGATCATCAAGGCCTAAAGATCCGAGCAGTAATTGCGATCAGTGAAGACTGAAGAGGAGGCGGAAGCGAGGATCCGGTAGCCTGAAGAGTATGAAACGGGGATCCGGTGGCCTGAAGTGCAGCATCAACGAATAGTGACGTCAGCACCTCAGGCAAGTGGAGAGATAAAAAAAAACGGCATTCAGAACAAAGGAAGTCTGGTAGAGGCAGTCAGGTGACCGCTGCAACGAGTGGAGACATCAGCACAGCAGGAGAGTAAAGGCAGGCAGAGACATCCGTTAGTAGTCCAACAGCGGCAAAAAAACAGGCAGTGATATCTGGAAGTGGTCCAGCAACAGCAGGCTAATCCAGGGTCACCAAATGTGTAGTAAGCTAATCCACATATTTAGTTAAAACATGCAACCAAGTCGGACAAGCATGGTCTTGGTTTACATAACATAAATTAGATGGAACGCGGGCGCCTTTATCCAGAAGGATGGGCGAAAAAGTAAAACCATGACTGAATAAGGATCTAATCAAGAATACTCCCCGACAGAACGGGGAGGGAGGACGTACCCCGAAACTCGAAACGCTCTAACGAAGCAGAGCGCCGGCGGGGGGAGGGGAAGAACGCAGGAAGGAAACCGGGACGGCCGAAAGCAGTAAATCAAAGCAGTGACTAAGCACACAAGAACCCAGTGTCAATGATGCAGTGCAGGGCAGCAAAGGAAGTGTTGTAAATAGAGTGTGAAAACGTGTTTTTGTTGGATTATGTGTTTGTGCGGTCACTCGCGTGACAAGTGTAGATCGGAATGCTAACAAAGTCCAAAAAGGACGAAGAGCGTTTCTGTATTCCCGATTACGTCGGGGTCAAAAGTAGTACAAATAATAAAATATTTAATGAAGAAATTAAAAATATTAGCATTCCAGCTAAAAAACCTGAGAGAATTATTTAAACTAAAACAGATGAATTTTAATTTAAAGTCTAGACTGTAATAAGGACAGCATATCTCCCCACTGAGACATCATCTGGGCCATTTTTGTCATAACTTCTTTGGCATCCAGTGAGTTGTTACTTGAACCTTTAACAATTTCCGCAAAGGAAGGTTTTGTTTGTTTAGAATTTTGCTTGCGCGCAGCCGCTCGCTCTTGCCAGACATTTTTCGTCGCTTTTGTCTTTGTTGTTTTGGTGTTGATTGGGTTTTTGGGGCAACCCGAGAAGTTTGCAGGGTGCGGACCGCTGCAATTGGCACACTTAGCCGTGGCTTTGGTGCATTCAGAGGTGAGATGGCCTCCTGAGCATTTCAAACACTTCGGTGCTCTTGTGCAAAACCGAGAGTGATGAAAGAATTCTTGGCATCTATAGCACTGTGGGGGCAAGGTGGATTTATTGAGTGGCTCAACCGAAACTCTAAAAAATCCAATGTTTTTTATGTTGAAAATACCCTTATTTTCAGGGTTTCTGAGGAGGGTTACCAAAAATAAAGGCATGTTTGTATTTGTTTTCCTGTTTCTCAACAAGGAAATATGGTTGGGCTTAAAGCCAAGTGTGTGTAACTCTGACATGAGTTCTTCTTGATTGTAGTCGGTAGGTAACCCTCTCAATACAACTTTAAGTTGTTTATTGTGGGCCATCTCGAATGTATGCGACCGCATTTTTTTGTCCGAGACAAATTTCTGAATAATTCGGTGCTCTTCGGCAGAAGTTGGGAAAACTCGGAGTTTCCCGTTCTCAAAGCGCCCCTGGAGTGTAGTGTTGTTGCAAAGATTCCCTATCTGAGTAAGGAGCTCGGTTGCATTGCTCTGTGCATCAATCACAATGGGAGCAATGCGTTTTCCGTTTCGGCCTACCGTAGTAAAGCCGTCGTCTTTCTGATTTGTTTCGGGAGCGCTAGGCCGCCGGGCTGCTTGGCGCGATCACCGACTTAGCTGAATTGACCTCATCCGAGCTATCTTCGGCTGACGATTCCCCTTCCTCCATAGAAGACGCAGCGTCTTCGATATGGCGAGGGGAGGTGGATGTGCGTGGGAGCTTTCGCTCCGACTTCGCCTGCTTCTTCGACGGAACGTCTTTCTGAGGCGATGCGGGCTGGCGTTTCGCTTGCATCCGCTTCTGCTGCGAAGCGGGTGAGGCTGCAGTGGGGGCGCGCTTAGAAAGCTCAACCTCCCTAGTGTACTTTTTGAACTCCGCATTTTGGAGTCGGAATTGATCTACGTGAGCATTTCAATGCTGTCCACATGACTAAATTTACAAGCTTGAGTCTCTCAGGCGTGTTTGCTACTTCTGCGTCGACGTCTTCGAGGGTGTAGAGTATCTCATCAAGAATACCGCACAAATCCTCAGACTCGGTGCACGTGGTGCAATTATCAATGTAATCCGTAGCTGCCATTACATCAAAAGACAAGGGTTCAAGAGTGAATAAATCACTTACCTCGATTGATGAAGCCACATCTGTCCTGGAAGCGGACATATCCATAGTGTAATCCAATATCTGAAATAAAACGCAACGAGGAACAAACGAGAGGCACGAGGCCTAACACGAGCCGCGTGCAGAATCTAACTAAAAAATAATCGGAAAAATTTAAAAATTAATCCCTAGCAATAACCTCGATCGGTTATATTTGAAGGAACAAGGCCAAAAAGTGACACAGGATGAACGAAAAAGCGGATGCAAAAAGATCCAGAATGAATTCGGGGCGAACGCTTGGAAGAAAGGGTCGCAGTCTACGAAGACAGGAAGCAGAAAGAGAATGAGAAAGAGAATAAGGTGTAGAATCGATGGGGCTGGAGCGCCTGATCTCATTTCGAGATCTTTATCTCCTATCTTTCAGAATTAGGTTTGTTACTTTCAAACTTGATTAATTGCCCTTTTTTAAATTTAAAGTATACAAGAAATATAGATAACAGTGATTGCCATGAAATTAATATTAAAAAATAATGCAAAGGTGTTGTAAGGATTAGTACTGGAAGCAGATGTTTGCGTTTGGCTGTCGTGTGTGTGAGAAAAATATCACAGGAGCGCCTGTCGACTCGTCCTCCGAAGAGGGGGTCGGCGGCAATAAATCAGATGCGCTGGGCGGCTAGGGAAGGGAGAGACCGGCGAACCGGTTTCTTTCCTTCCTTTCGTCGTCCGCTTCGGTGAGATGGCCGCAAGAGCGGTCGGATTTAAGATCGTTTGTGTAACTTACGCTCGACCAATGGGGAGGCAGCTACTGAGAAGGGGGTGGAGTCGGTTGGAAAAAAGTTAGTTTGAGATCGGGGGAGACAAGTCTCCCTGTTAGAATTAATGCTATAGTAAGATATTACGGGGTCTGTTAAAGTTAGGATCAGGAGTATAAATTTCAATTTTTCTTAAAGTTCTATTGTCGATTAGTTCTAAGTTAGTGAAAAATTTAGTTGCAATTTTCTTGATGGTTTCCCGCACGGTTGTGAGATTTAACGCGAATCTAAGATCCTCGTTTCTCACAAACCATGGGGAGTTTGTTAGTTTTCTAATCATGATGTTTTGGGAAAATTCTAGTCGGTTAATATTAGATTTGGTAGCATGCCCCCATACGGGTGAAGCGTAAAGGAGTACTGGTCTGAGTATGGAAGTATAGATAAGCAACCTATTTTTAATTGACAACGGAGAATTCCGAGTGAAGTAGGGGTAATAAAGACAAGCTAAAGCTCGGAATTTATTATTAATTTTCATTATATGATCTTTAAAAGAGAGGTGCTCGTCCAATGTAACACCTAAATAATTAACTGATCTTGACCATGGAACCGGGTGGTTCTGGACGTGTATGGGCGGTGGTTTGCGAGTGCTGGTCCCGAGAGAGAAGAAGACTGCTTCGGTTTTTTCTGGATTAATGGAAATTTTCCATTTTTTGTACCAGTCCTCTAGCTCTGCCAGGTGCTTGTGGAGGAAGAAAGAGAATAAGGTCTTGGTTTAACTAAAATTAGATGGACGCGGGCGACGGCGCGACAGCGCCTTTTCCCAGAAGGATGGGAGGAAATGAAAAACCGTATGAAAGAAAATGTATCTAATCAAGAGAACTCCCCGGCAGAACGGGGAGGGAGGACGTACCCCGAAACACGAAACGCTCTATCGAAGCAGAGCGCCGGCGGGGGGAGGGGAAGAACGCAGGAAGGCAGTCGGGACGGCTGAACGCAGTAAATCAAAGGCGGTGACTTATCACCCAAGAACCCAAAATAAAATGACGCAGTGCAGATGCAGCTAATATATGTTGTTGAGAGTGTGAAAAGAGTGTTTAATTGTTGAGTTATGGAGGGCGAAGCGGGTTTCTCCACTTCGTCGAAGAGTAAGAATATTTAATTTTAGGATGAGGATACGTAAATAATGTTTGTGCTTGGATAATTGGATTTTCATGAAATTCAATAGATTTAAATACGTTTCTAGAGAGTTTAGTGATGTAATTAGATATCGGCTCCATTTGTAGGTCGTTGTGAATGACGTCATTTCGGACGTACCAAGGTGCGTTCGTCATGACGCGTAGTATTTTGTTTTGCATTACTTGTACTTTTTTCATGTGGGTGGCGGCAGCGGCTCCCCAAACGGGTGAACCATAAGTAATAACTGGGCGCAAAATCTGCTTGTAAAGAATGACTTTATTTTCTAGGGATAGAGGAGACCTCCTCCCGACAAGGGAGATGGCCAAAGAAATTCTACCCCAGAATTTCTCAGATAGATAGTCGATGTGCTTTTTGAATGTTAAGCGGCTATCAATGTGTAGACCCAGATATTTCACCACCGGAACCCACTGTATGTAGTCATCAAAAAGTGTAAGTTGGAAAGGCGGGTCAATAACCCCCCATTTCCTGAAAACAATTGCTTGAGATTTATCTACATTTATTGCAATTCTCCAATGTGTAAGCCACGTCTCGAGTTTATCTAAAAAGTGTTGAATATTTTTAATAGTGTATTTCAGCTGGACACCTTGCGAGAGAACTGCGGAATCATCCGCAAACAGGCAAGTACTGACGGTGGAGTGCTGTGGAAAGTCATGTGTGTAGATGTTGTACAAGTACGGTGAGAGGACAGATCCCTGAGGGACCCCAGAGAGGCAAGATCCCGTGTTAGAATATGAATTATTTACACGAACTCTGAAAGTTCTATTGTGTAAGAAATTATGAATGATTTTAATTAAATAATCAGGGAACTGTAATTTAATTAATTTGTACGTGAGGCCATCGTGCCACAGTTTGTCGAATGCCCTTTTAACGTCTAAAAAGACACCTACAGTATATAATTTGTGGGCAAAACCCTCGTTTATAAAGTTTGTTACACGTATCAGTTGGTGAGGTCTTGGTTTATTGAATTAACACTAACATAAGTTCAAAACAGTAAGATTAAAATAGTGGTTATTATCAAATTCACATTCACACGAGCAACATATATAAAAACAATTGAGATGCAATAGCGGAGTCTATTTACAATTTGGTGGCGCTACTTGCAAGCAATAAATAATAGCGATTGCGCCACATATTTATTAGGAAGTTATTGGTTCCTAATTTGTCCGTATGTGTGCTTTTGTTAAGTACTTTATTTTTCTTTCTCAGTAGCAGCTTTCTGAAATTCAACTCATTTTGTGCTTTGCAAATGTTTGTATTTGCTATGCTTAATATTGCTAAACTATTTGTTTTCATTTATTGTTAGCATGATGTCTAACAGATCAATTTGTTGTAAACGAGAAATCAAGTTGTAGTTCCTTGGATTGTTTTTTCAAGGACAATATCCATTCAAATGCAGTCAAGGCTCAAGTATCGTTAACATTTTTCTTGAATATAATGCTCCATTTGATTGCAGCTGATCATACCAGTCGTGTTTTCTTAAAAATGCCTCAAAACTTCCATTCTAAATGGAATAAGGATGTGCAAGAACTAAAACAGGTGCTGTAATTTGTGAACTAGTTTCTAGTTGGGAAGAACTTATGGTTAAATGCATGAAAACTAAATCCTTTTGCAGAATCTAATGGAAATAATGATACAAATTATGTCCTATTGTGGTCACTTACTTTGATCCTGCAAAAAGTAATTCAAAGTAGTTTTCCAAATTTGATTGTGGATTCCATTAAATGAATTTTAAAAATAAAAGATCAGGAAGCCATAAAGATTCTATGCATGGTGGCTGCCTTAATATTTCAGGAATTGCTACAGAAATCAAACAAGATGTTATTTCCTCTTGGAAGCATACATGAGTGGAATGAAGGAAACAATCCTGGTGCTGCTTTGCTTGGGATGGGCAGTAGGCGAGATGAAACTTCTTTTGTTAGGTGCATTGGACACACTCAAGATCAATGGCATCTGGCGGGTCTTAAAGTTTACCCATCTTGTCCAAATTGCAATTTGACCCAAGCCGCCCCTGCCCACATCTTGGCTAGTATTGGTTGCCATAAGAGCCAGCTGCTCTCAAGTCTTGATGCAGTTCTTCAATGTTTAAAAACGTGCGAGTTCATGGACTTGATCTAGATGTTTCTGTCATTCAAGTGGGATAAGAAAGAATAATTCTGTAGTTATACAAAAGAAAAATGAAGTTGTTACCTATTAAAAGAAAAAGAAAATAGTTATGGGTTGTGTTGAGACTCAATCTTAATTTTATTTCATTCAGTCGTTTCTCCTCTAGAATTATTACTTGTGTGGTTTTCTTAATATAAAAGATATGAGCTTACTACATTTTATTCTGACTCCATTTTATTTATATTCTCTTCTACCGCTATTACAAAAGATGTTGCCTTTCTCTCAAAACAAAACTTTTCCAAACGTAGATAATAAACAATTATCATGCATGTGATTACTCATTTTTTAAACAAAGTAAAAGTACAGTAAATTAAATGAAAAATAACTTAAAAATGCTAATCAATAATTACATGCTTTTTAGTTTCTAAATGGAAAGGAACGACATATTTCTTAACAAGAGGGCGAGCTTGTAACAGCGTCCCACCTTTTGATTTTTATATTATATTAAGATAACAAAATCAAAACAATTCAATATGTAAACAACTTATTATCACTGAACTTATGTAAGTAAAATATGAAAGTACATAAATTTAAAACAAAATAGCGATAAAGTTCAAAAGTTAGTTATATAACGGAGAGGGGTTTGATAACTTTCCTTCCACTTTTAGTTTTCTTTTCACAGTCACTATTTTCAGAGCTCAGGATTTTAATATCTTTATGAGAAGGAACAGGATTTCTAACTGAGAAAATGATAGGATCCTCGTTATTTAGTTCTAAAGGGAGCAATCATTGTACCGGACAAACTATCTCTCCATCTGTCGTTTTAAGTTTTACAACCCTAGTACAACCATCTTTTCCTGGAAACATGCCAATAATCTTTCCTAGGGGCCAGACTAATCGCTTTTTTGTATCGCTTCCAACTATAACAATGTCTCCTAATTTTACTTGTCTAGCTTCACTCCTGTTAGGTCACTGGACTAGCATACTTAAATATTCATCATGGAATCTTTTCCGCAAATTATCTCTCAATGCTTGTTGATACTGGTATCTTTTGGAGATATTTATCTTATCCAAATTGTCTTAATCTGGAACTCCCACCATTCTTGTCTCTTGAATAAACATCGAGGGCGTCAGGGGAGTCAAGTCATTTGGATCTTCAGACAAACAGTTCAGAGGTCTAGAGTTAATACTGCCCTCAATATCACACAGGATAGTGAATATCTCTTCGTGATAAAGAGAGGCTTTTCCTAGAACTCTTCTTAACAGCTTCTTCACCATCTGAATTAAGCGTTCCCAAAATTCACCCCACCAAGCAGCGGTAGGGAGGAGGGAAGAATAGAACAGAAGCTGCATCCACAATCCTATCCCAATCACTGATCCAGTTGTTGGCCCCAGTCAAATTAGTTCCATTATCGCTGTATATAATTTTTGGCCTTCCTCGTCTTGCAATAAATATTCTAAATCCTAAAAGGAATCCATTAATCTAAAGGCTCTGTGTTATTTCAAGATAAATGGCCCTATACACAGCACATGTAAATAATAATATCCATGCTTTCTTGCCATCTTTTAAATGAACGGGACCTGCTAAGTCCACTCTAGTAATTTCAAATACCAAAGCTTCCCGTACACAGTCTTCTGGCAGTGGAGCAGAAATTGATTTTATTCTTTTAGCTGCATATCTTTTACACCGTACACACTTCGATATAACTCTTTGGACAGTCTTTCTGCCCCGTAAGAGCCAAAATTTTTGGTGAATATCGGTTAGAACAACTTGAGTTCCAGCATGTGAAGACTGCAGATGACATTCAAAGATCAATCCTTCAACTAATGGGTGATCTGATGGTAAAAGTAAAGGGCTTATGAAATTTTCTGCATCTCTACGAGTAATTTTAGTTTTCAATCTGATTAGCCCAGTAGAATCGGTGAATATGCATAGAGTTTTTAGTCTAGATTCTACATTTCCATTCTTAAGGGTTTCTTGTTGAACAATTTTCACAAGTACCTTTTCTGCTGCATCCAGTTCAGAAACAGTTAGATGATTTGTTACTCTTTTATCTGGATGTCGACAATTTTCCACAAACCGTAACATCCAAGCTAGCAGTCGTGCAATTTCTGTATATTTGGAGAATCCATGTAAATACCATTTTTTATCCAGGTTTACAGAGTTGATTAACGAAACAATGCCCTTTTTTCTTTCCTTTAAAAAATTTCTTCAAGATTGCATTGAGAAACAGGCACAGGCCAATCTTCTGTAAATTTTAACCACTGTGGACCCCCCATCTTGATTTCAGAAATCCCTGGACAGAGCAGCCACGTGATGGAAGATCAGTAGGGTTACAAGTTCCTGGGAGTTGTTTCCAAGCTTCTTTTGAAGAAAGATTTCTAATTTCCTCCACTCTGTTATTCACAAATGTGCCCCAATGATCTTCATGTTGTATCCAATAAAGAGCTGTGGAGGAATCTGTCTAATACAGACTTGTTATGTCTTCCAAGTTCATAGCCTTTCTAATGGACAAAGTCAATCGAGCTCCAATACAACAGGCCAACAATTCCAGACGAGGTATCGTAATATCCTTTAAGGGAGCTACTCGACTTTTTGCTTGGATAAAAAAAATTTCAATATTTTCTCCAGATGTTTTTCGAAGAAACACTACAGTACTATATGCTGTCTTGCTGGCATCACAAAAGGTGTGCAGGCTTATCCCTTTGGTACATCTATTCATTTTCACACACCTGGGAATGGTAACATCTACCAGTAAAGGTAATTGATTAGTCAAAGTTTGGAATTTCTTTTGAAGGTCGGTTGGTAAGATTTCATCCCAGCCGATTTTTAACTTCCAACTCTTGTATCATTATTTTCAAACAAATTGTCACAGGACACAAAATTCCCAGTGGATCAAATACCTTCTGTGTAGTGGATAGGATACTTCTTGGAGTATATTCATCAGGTTTGAAATCAGCATTCTGTAAATTACAAAAAAGAACATCCTCATTTCTTTTCCATAAAAGTCCAAGCACTTGGGTCGGTTCAGCTAAGTGAATCTGTCCAGGTTCCAACGTGTGTTCCCAGCCTTGAAGATCAAAACATGCCATAGCAAGTAATTGTTTTGCTTCTTGAATGAAATGAGAAAGCTCTTCTGCATCACACACAGAAGTCACACAATTGTCGACATAAAAGGAGTTTTTCAATTTTTCTGAAGTGTCTGGAAAATACTCTTTGGTTTCCTCCAAATGGTAGTTCAACACTGCTGCCAAGAGGAAAGGACTACAAGTGAGACCAAATACAAGTCGACTATGTCGAAAGATCTCAAATTTTTTCTTTTCGTAATCCTCCCACCACAGAACCTTAAAAAATCCTGATCCTCTTCAGCAACTGAAATTTGGAGAAAGTCTTTTCTAATATCAGCAATTACTCCAATAGCATTTAGGCGAAATTTCATTAAAAGGGGTGGAATTTCCTCAATTAAATTTGGCCCTTTCTCCAGACAATCATTTAAAGAGGGAATGTTCTTGACGTACAGTGGTTGTAGAATTTTTCTTATAGACACCTCTATGAGGCAAGTAATAACTTGATTTCCCAATTTCTTCTTTTGGCACTTTCTCAATTACCTCTTCATTAAGCCACTCCTTGAAATAAGCTTCATAAACAGTGTATTTACCTTCAACTTTCAATTTCTGGGAAGTTCGAATGCAACGTTGCTCAGCTACAGATCTATTATTTTGTACAATTTCCTTTGCTTCAATCCAAGGTAACTTTACAATATATCTCCCCTCCTCGTCTCTATCCACTGTCTTCATAAAGTGCTCCACTGCATTTTTCTCCATTTCTTCTTTAGATTTGGTCTCCACTGGATCCATAATTCCCTGGGTTTCCATTTTCCACAGGTCAGCAACAGAACTATTTTTTAGTAATAATGATGTCACTAGATAAGCAGAAGTGTCTTCTTGTTTTAATCCAGGAACTTTTCCCATGATTAGCCAGCCTAATTTAGTTTCATATGCGCCTAATCCACATTCTAATGTCCAAATGTTTCCTGAGAATAAGTGTCCACAAAAGCAGTTCCTATCAACAGTTCAATATCTGGACAGCCTCTTCCATGGTCAGTGAGAGTTATATTCTTCCCTTTCAACTCTTTTTCCCAAATTCCTTTATTAATTTGAGGAATTTTTCCACAGATAATTGGTTGATCAAAGGCATGGATGTCAAAGCTAAATCCTCTATTCACATTTTGAAGAGTTATCTCATACACTCTATGGTCTTGTTTTTGCAATGTTGAACCACCAAATACAGAGTGAATTATATTTTTCATTTCAATAGGTTTTATATTCATTTCATGAGCTGTTTTCTTCAATAAGTATGATCGTTGGGATCCACTGTCAATAAGAGCTCGAACTCGTCGTGTTTTGCCTCCTGCCTTGATATTAACTTGTAAGGTTTGAAGGAGAACTCTTCTGTTGCACATTGATTAGATAAATTGACATCCCATTTCTCTTCCAAATCAGGCGTCTTGACTCTCATTTTGTTTTAGGGCAGTTCAGGACACATCAAAGCCCAATGTCGTTTATTACATAGTAAACACTGCACATTTGACTTACAAACTTCCGACTGTTGTCCAAACTTTAAGCAAGTGAAGCAACATCTTTTATTTTTCAAAATTTCTTGTTTTTGCTCAAAATCTAGTTTTTTAGCATGGTAACATTCCTTGCTTTCATGTCGTTTATCACAGAAAATACAGTTATCCAATTTTTCATTTTTTCTACTCCTCCCGAAAACAAATCTGTGGTAGTTGCGTAAGAATGGGATATTTTTTCTTTTCTCTCATTATATCTTACTTTGGGTGCAAAATCGGTTTTTGCCAAACGAATTCTTTCTTCTCCTTCTATTTCTGTTTCTTTTGAAAAAAAAGCAAATTTTTTAATTTCTCTGTATAAACATTCTTTGATGAGTCACCATTTGGAATGATTCACCATAGGGTTGCTTAACCACACTCTAAAAATATCTTCCGGTATGCATGACTCAACTAAAGGAAAAAGCATTGCCGAATACTTGTCAGATGTTAAACCGATTAATTCTAACGCTCGTAAGTAAGTTTCTAATTGATCATATATTTGCGAAGTATTTAATTTTCTTTTAGTTTCTGTCGCGTTGATTATAACTAATTTAAGTAACTCACGAACATAATGTTCTATAAGTAATTCATCCTTTCCAAAACATGATTTTAAACTTTCAATTGCTTTAGAATAATTTTCATTTGTGGGAGGATAACTGTCTATAATTTCACGTGCTCTTCTTCCTTCACTCATAGATTGAATCAAATACTGAAATTTGTCTTCATTTTCTACTTTATCATCGTCGTGAATACGCTTAAATTGACTCCAGAAAGCTAACCAATTCTTGATTTCACCATTAAATTTAACAAGTTCAATTTTTAGAAGCTTCAGTTTTCGCTTAATTTGTGGAGAAATCGGGTAGACACTTCCCCTTTCAGATTCATATTTCTTATTCAAATACATATCCACACTATTTTTGGTATGAGTCATCTTTGCGCTGTATTCTTCAACCGCTAAGTATTCGGCTTCATATTTATCGTCATTCGAATTTTCCAGAAGAAAACCACATATTTGATTATCTAATTCAGTCAAATCTGAATAAATTCTTACAAAATTGGCAAAATTAGATTTAATTTCTCTTTCTACAGGATCATCAGCATTTAATTTTTTCATTATAACATTTTTCGACTTGGTAAAGTTAGCTCTAATAAGTCCTTGTTTCTTTACTAACAGTTCCATTTTTTTCCGTTTCTTAAAGAATTCTTATACAAATAAAAATGGACGTACCTTATTTTACTATCACGTCCGGGTCACCACAATGTTGAGACTCTATCTGAATTTTATTTCATTCAGTCGTTTCTCCTCTAGAATTATTACTTGTGTGGTTTTCTTAATGTAAAATGTACGAGTTTACTACATTTTATTCTGACTCCATTTTATTTATATTCTCTTCTACCGCTATTACAAAAAAACGTTGCCATTCACTCAAAACAAAACTTTTCCAAACATAGATAATAAACAATTAGCAAGCATGCGATTACTCAATTTTTAAACAAAGTAAAAGTACAGTAAACTAAATAAAATCTTAGAAAAAATATAAAAAAACAACTTAAAAATGCTAATCAGTAATTACACATGCTTTTTAATTTCTAAATGGAAAGAAACGTCATATTTCTCAACAAGAGGGAGTGCTTGTAACAGGTTGCTTATGTCATTTAATACATTTGACATAAAAAAGGGAGTCACTTCTTTACCTTTATAAGTTGATGAAATGCTTATAGTTATACTTGACAATCTATAAAGGTTTCAAAACATGCGCAATAAGGAAGTTTAAAGCATTCATGTACTCAATCGTCATCTTTTGGTCATAGTCTTGATGTCAATTTTTATCTTTGATCCCCCCCCCATTACTGTATATATAATATTTTTACCAATATAATCTAAAAGTTGAGTAATAATTTCACAGTATTTTTCATAAAAGCATCTTTATTGAAAAGTCATTACTTTCCTTTATGTTACTATACATATTTATAACTTTAGAATTAAGTGTATGAGATTTTATGAATCCAATTGATACAAAATAGTTTCCACTGAGTATGATTGTCATTTAAATATCTTTTGTGAAGTTTTCTCCACATTATTTTAAAAATATTTATAGATCTTGCTTTGTTTTAAATAGTTTAAAAGGTTTATCCTTTTTAAGGACTTATTTTAAATTTTGATCCCATAGTTTTTACACTTTGACATTTTCAAAAGTTGTCAGGTATGTAAATATTATATAATACAAACTGGTCGGTCTTTAGGACAGTTATCTTTTGAGAGATTTTAAATTTTTATCAGGAAAACTAAAAGGGCCTTTTTCTACAAGCATCTCTACTAATAAAGCAGTGGCCTCTAAAATACAGTAATGCAATGATTTATCAAGTTGAGCCAAAACTATTCAAATGCCATTTGTATAGGTGGCCGTAGTATAGTTTTCTCCTTTAGGAAAAGATAGTGTAGAATGTTTGAGTACTTTTAGAACTAAAAAAATATTCTGAATCCGCCCCCTATTCTTTAACATTAGCCGAAGATAGCCTGTTTTACTGGCTGCTAAGTTATTACTACTGGAAATGTGGGTTGTGGAGTGGACTGGAATACTTACCTGGGGACTTAGAATATTAAACGTAAATTTTTGAAGTGGTATAATGGATTAGAAGTTCTGAATGAGTTAAAAGTACCGTGGCTTGGAGATAGAAGTTTTTGGTTGCTTCATGTGTTCTGGGATGCTAGCCACACACTTACGCCACCGTAATTTTTTTGCGATGTGAAACAAAGGAGGAGAATTTGGTCAGTTTTGTAGCGGCTAGATCAAGAGTTGCACCTCTGAAGGGAATTACCATTCCTCGCTTGGAAATGGTGTGTGTTTTAGGTGTATGCCTTTCCAAATATGTGACACAAGCACTTACATTAGATGGCGTCCCGAAGTATTTTTTGACCGATTCCGCCACAGCTATGTCCTGGATTCAGAACATTGATGGCTGGGGAACTTTTGCGGGCAATCGCATTAAAGGAATTAGCATTTTCTCTAGAGCAGATCAATGGTCATATGTACCTGGTCCTTTTAATCCGGCTGATTGGCTCAAAGACCCCAGGGACAGATGGCCAAGATTGGAGAGTAAGCCGGATGAAATTTTGGTTTTGTCGGAGCGTAGGAAGGGAATAAATTTAAATGTAGGTCTTGGTGTGACTACAGGAATTGATGGGGTTAAGTCTCGCAGTTTTAAAAAATGACTTAGATTTTGGGTTGGGTAAAGAGATTCACCAAAAGTTGCCGAAAGAAAGTCGTACATCAAGAGCCTTTCCTATCTGCCGATGTGCAGGTGTACACTTCTTTTACTCATTCAGGCAGAGAGTTTCCCGAAAACTGGAGATTCTATAAATGGTCTCTTGACCGTGCGAGATCGAAGTGGCCTGAAAAGAATGAATACTAAAATCATTGAACGGGATGATTCTTATGCATTTTATTACCCTATTCTTTTGCCTTCTAGGCATCACATTGTTAACTGTTTAATCAGAGATTATCATTTAAGGTATTATCATGCCAGCATACAAGCACTAACTGCCATAATTAGAGAAAAATTCTGGATTATTAATGCGAAACGCACAATAAGATCAGTGGTAAAGCAGTGTGTCCAGTGTAAAAGATTTTGAGCAAAACCTCTGACTACTGCACCTATTCAATTACCACTGGATAGAGTTAGGGATGCATTGGCATTCAAAGTTACCGGCGTAGATTTATGTGGCCCTCTGGTTCTCAAAAGTAAAAGTAAATCCTGGGTAGTATTGTTTACCTGTGCAGTGTATCGAGGAGTTCATCTGGAATTGGTAATGTCCATAAGTACAGAATGCTTCATCCAAGCCTTCTGTCATTTCACAGCCCACAGAGGTTGACCGTCTATTGTATATTCCGATAATTGGACTAATTTTGTCGGTGCGCCAGCAGGACTGAAAAAAGTTGATTGGTAGAAAGTGGTTTCTCAAGAAATGTTAAACCCTGTAACATGGAAATTTATCCCCCCCCCAGCCGCCTGGCGGGAGCAACTAGTTAGCTCCGTCAAGAATTTGATGGTGAGAGTCTTGGATCAGGCTTCTGTTAATTATGAACAGCTACTTACTATCAGTGGCATTGAAGCCGTAATAAACTGTCAACCACTCACTTATATCTCCCATGAGTCTGAGGATCTTTTACGATTAACACCTATGTTTTTACAGGATACAAGAGTTTCAGGAATAGTCGATTTAGACATATTGGATAGGAACAAACTCCTGGTACATCAACGTTTTTGCCAAGAGCTCAAGGAGCAGATTTGGAGCCGTTTTGGCAAGGAGTATCTGGAACAGTTCATCCAGAGACATGGACAGAAAGACTGCGAATTAAAAGTAGGAGACATCGTATGAGTTGGAAGTGAAAACCTCAAGAGAGTTAACTGGCCCATCGCTTGTGTTCCAAAGCTTTTCTACTGGCCGAGACGGGCGTGTTTGAGTAGTGAAGGCGAAGACCAGAAAACTCATCCGGCGAGAAAACTGTATCCTCTGGAGGTGTGTTCCTGCACTAGAGATAACATTATTTGATTTCTCTTCCAAACATCCAAAAGGTGCGAGTGTTTTGTCAGCTAATGTTTTTCAGATTGTCCAACAGATGGTGCCAACTGTGTTTTTCTTTCTATATAAGAGTGGAGAATTTTGTTTTGTCAGTTCTTTTAATGTTATAATATGTGAAGTTTGTTCGTATTAATAAAGATTATTTTTGTGTTACCCAGGTAAGAGTGGTCTCTCTTGATTTGTGTGAGTAGTGGTGTACCTACAATTCTTTGGAACCTGCACCTGTGTCGGGTAGACATGTTGATAGTTCTGGGTGTTGGGGTTTGAGTTAGATGTTTGGCGAGATAGGTGCCCCAACAGTAGTACACATTAAAGTTGGAAAGAATTCCAGTGGCCAGTATTTTAGTTTTAATTACATTGTTTCCAAAAATGGATGATAGTTTTATATATATATATAATTACATAGGGATATAAACCAAAACTTACTATGGGAAGGATTGTTGATTGTACATTTAAAAAAGGGGACAAACTATCAGTTTATACTAACATTTTTATGTATGAAGTCATAACTTTGTAAAACTTATGTTTATTTTTTTCAAAGCTAATTAAAACATTGTAGCATTACTGGTAGTCTTTTCCTTCTTTCTTGTTATTTAGAAATTGCCCTTGAGCAGCAATGTGTTTTGTAATGTATCTAAAAGTTCCATCTTTTAAATGCTTCAATGCAAATTATTATTTCTGGATTATTGAAAAATAAGTTTGATTATTTTTAATTGTATTTTTAAAGACATTTCTTCATTTTTAATGTCAGTGATATGTGTAAGGTGATTTTTAGCTTAAAAAGTCTTAATAAATTGGATATACAGTGTTATTTTACTTGATTGACTCATTGTATATATGTGTTAGTAGCTCCATTCCTGATTTTTCAAATTATTTTAGAATTATAAGATTAAAAAGATAGTTTCTGACCTTTGGATTAGCACTGTTTAACTTCAATGGTTATTTGAAATAAATGCTTATGCATTTTGTTGAAAAGACATTTAAAAAATGAAAATGAAGGTATGAGTTGCATGGATTGTGGTCTTGAAATAAAATTTTATGTAAAATGGGACATATGTAATAATTTATTATCACAGACAAGATATTTGTGTTTCATCGTTCAAGATTTGGGTCACTTTCCAATTTAAAGAAGGGCAGTTACAAATTTGTTGCTGTATCCACTTGTTTGTGTGGTGTGGAAGTTATGGGAAGGGGTACCAACTCAAGAATCGTCCTTGCATCAAGATTCTGGTTCAATATTATGTGGTCTGTAGCCACAAGCCCTCATGTTTGCTTGAGAAAGGGACGTTAATAAACCTCACTTGCTTGCAGTTTAAACCAATTGATAGTACTAAATTATAACTGCAATATACAATGTATTTCACAGAAAAAAATCCCATGTGTTTTGTAGGGTTCATTTTTTTTCTAGCTCTATAAAAAGACAGGTTGGAAAAGTTGAAATGAGCACTTAATTTCACAGGACGAATATAATTTTGTTCAAAAGTGAATTAAACTTGGCTGCCTGTGATGTGGAAGTTAAAAGAACAAGTTACTGTTTCTGATATATCATTGTCACTCACTCTCTCGCGGTAATGGTTCCCTCTCGCTGCACATTCCGCGATTTCCATGTACAATGTGCAACCCGCGATTCTTGAACCACCACAGAGGTCAACTCCTAGCAGTTACTTTAGTTTTTAACAGATTTCAGAAGCTCATTGTATGCAATGGGTTTATGAAGTAGTTCATTCCTCTTTCGAGTGGTATTTGTTTTGGAAGTTACTGTGTTGTGTATTTTTAATCGTAAATGAAAGTGTTTCTTGTGATATTTGATACAAATCAGGTAGGTACATATACTATGTAACTCATTGTCAATATTACAATAATTAGTACAGATTACCTGTGCATTGCTAGTATTAAAATGAGAGAGTGCAAAAAATGTATCACCATGCTATTAAAGGCCATCTTCTCTTAATAAATACAAAATGCATTCTGCTTATTTTTTTTTTTTTTTTTGCAATAATGAGCATCTTTATTGTTCCTGATAGATTTGTTGTTTCATTTTTTAAAAAAATAATATTTATTAAAGATTAGTATGTAAAAAAATTACACAAATGTCGTCCATTACACATATAGCTCATGTTCAGGGGAAAATAAATACAACTAATGCACTTATATATGTTGACTACATAAAAAGTACGTAAAATAAAATGTATAGGATAGAGTATTTAAAATTAAAACTAACATTAGGTAAATAAGGACTAAGCTTACAAAATTATATTAGGAAAATGTTTTAATAACTCAGTGGCGCAACAGCCCTACTGTGCCCAACTGAGTATACGGAACCTGAGCAGTTGTTCCGGTTAGGTGTCCAGTCTGATAGGAAACCCCCAGTGTTAAGTTTCCACACAAGCTGGGTACTCATTTAGCGATCCACTGAAGGGATGAAAGGCTGAGTCGACCTTGGCCCAGCCCTGAGTTTGAACCTCAGACCTGTGATGTGGAAGCGCGATACACTAATAACTCAGCCACTGGTCTTCGAAAATGTTTTAATATGTAGGATAAATAACAGTGTAAATGAAGTGTTTTTATTTATATTCCAACTATAAAATAATAAGCATTTGTAACTTCATGCAATAAGCGCCAGACAACCAGTAGAAGTGTTCAGATCAACAATAATAAGCCCTATGTTCCGAAAAAAAACATGCCTTGAGAGTTTTGACCCCCCTCCCTCCCGAGAAAGATCCATGAGAAGACGATGTGTTGCTTTTAGGACAAAAGCTATCTATAAGTTCATACAGAATAGATTTTTTTTTTTTTTTTTGCAAAGTTCCATGTTGCCTAGGGAAGAAAAAAAAATCATTTTTTCAGAACTATCATGCTGCTTCAAGCATGATGGTACAATGCGTGTACCACCTAAAGAAACACTTGCACTTTAGAATGACCTAGTATTTTTTTAATTTCTTTGAAGACGCATATTTAAGATGATTTAGAAAATTTGAGGGATTTTCAATATATCTTTCCATTGTTAATCACAGAAAGAAAATTTCACTATAAATCTTTTTTTTTTTTTTGAGAAATATGTCCATTGTTAAGAGAAGGTAAGGCATATTAAATCTGTTGAGGTTCAAGGCTCTCATGTAGGCATAGTGTGTTTGTTTGGAAAGATTCTCGTTTATATTCAAAATGACGAAGGTCTTTTGCCTATAGTCCTCGTATAGCATTTTAGATGGTGATAAATATGAGACAGGTTTTTTGCTGTTTTCAAATTTGTGTACATTGGTAAACATATTTCTTAATTTAATACTAGTACTAAAAATTTGCTCCTATTTTTGTAGGTTGATTTGCGAACTGTTGTGCTTTGCTTTAAACTGATTTATTAACTTAATATTGCATGAAGAAATTTTAAACCTTCTAAACTTTAATTAAAATTTATAAAAGTGTTTATAATTCAAGGTTGTGATTTAAGTGGACTGGAGTGTCGTCCTTGTCTCTTGCCAGGGCTTTGCACACTCTTGAAAAACGCAGAATAACAAAATAAAATAAGCTAGTGTTGCTTTCTCCAATTGAATTGAATAACTTCTTGTTTAGTGTTTAATATACTAATAGTGACATTAGTAAGGTGACCTACCGTCCTCCTTTAGGGAGGACAGTCCTCTCTTTATAGGTCCTATCCTTCCTTGAAAAGTGTCCTTCTTTTTAATATTTTAAAATGTTTCCAGTATGTGGAAGAATAGTCTGAAACAAATATCGCAGGAAGTAAGTTTTCAATGGTGGTGTTTGACTTCATCACAAGTAAATTGGGCAGATAAAGAAAACTGTGTTGATTTTTTATCAAAATAAATGCCTGATATTAAAATCGTTGCCATTGTCTGTTTGAAGAAATAGGAAGACTGAATGTATATTTAAATTATAATAAATTGGAAAATCAACATGCTGAAGTTGATAAAAGAGGAGTTGAAATATTTCAAAAATTACCATAGTCCATATGAAAATTCAGTTATTCTTTTTGAATGTAGGTTGTGCTGCCCTTGAACTAATGCCCCAGTTGAAAGAGTCTTTTCAGTTGGTAATTTATGAACAAGTGAGAAATCAAGATGGAATGTTGTATTTTAGCTGCAGTAAAAGTAAAGATGAAGGATATTTTTTGCTACGATACATTAGAAAAAAATATATCGACAAACAAAGAAATTCATTCAATGAGAAAATACACGTTTAAGTAAATAATTAAAAGTGATGTAAGCGTAATTAGCGTATTTTTGTTTGAATTAATAAAATGTTTCCTATATTTACGTTGCAACATTTTCTTAAATTTTTCGTCCTCCTTCTCGTAAAAAAAAAAAATGGTCACCTTACATTAGTAACCTTTACACATCGCTTTTGGTTTTTTTTTTTTTTTTTTTTTTTTATGTTTTGATAGTTTTTCTTATAGCGCAAATTCTAATGTTTTAATTCATGTTCAGGATTAGATTTTTCTTTGTGTTTCAGCTCTGTTTATTAGTTATACATACATCCTGACTTATAATAATATGCAATATTGTTAATAATGGTGATATATTCATGAATGTGATCTGTTAATCCTGCAGCTCTTCATTTGATTTATTTATAAGTCAACAAAGGTATTTAAGGCTGTTTTCGGTCAATGTTAAAGGATAGGGATGAAACGGCAAAGACATTTGTGGGCAGGAAAAAGCTCCAATAATAATAAAAAATTTTATGGATATAAAGAAAATAATTGTTTAAAGGATAGTGTTTTTTGAATTTTGATTTTTTGGAAAATTACACAGTATTCAGCATTTTTGCAAAATGAAATTTGACTTTTCTATGTTAAAGTATAGGAGGTGGAAACGCAAAAGACATTTTAACAGAAAAAAACATTTTTTTAGAGTAGAATTAAATAGTATATAAGAAAGCAAGCTTCCCTCTTTGTACTAGTGTAGCCAGAATTAAGTTTTATGTTTTTCTTAATTAACTTTTTTAAAATTTTAAGTTCATTCTGAATTATTTTTGGCGTAGTTAGGACTATCTCAAACAGATGGCACCACCATCGTTTGAAAAGCGAATTTATTCTTGGCTACGAATACTTATTTTTGGCGATATCTTTCTGAAATATAGTCGCCAGCTGAAATTATGGTAACTTGCAAATTGTTACAAATAGTGGACAATGGAAAAGATTTATGATGTACAGAGATTTAACATCTCAAAATCTGACGAACTTTCCGATTTAGGAAAGTTTTAAATATTTTCTGCATGTGTGCTTTAAAAAAAATCGTTTATAATTATACAGCTTAGATTTTTTTTTTGTCTGTTATTGAAGGAATGTCTGTAAGAATATTTAAACTCTGCGAAATGACTTAACGAAGAATGAAAGTATACTTACTTTATACTTGATCGAAAGTTGTGAATTAACTCTAAAGAACACAAATTACTACTCCTTGCTCACAAATTAAAATTTTAATATAATTATTGTAATGCAATTATTATTATTATATTATTTTCTTTTTAACTAACAAAAAATTTTT
Organism: Trichonephila clavipes; assembly: GCA_019973935.1. NCBI lineage: Eukaryota > Metazoa > Arthropoda > Arachnida > Araneae > Nephilidae > Trichonephila > Trichonephila clavipes. The sequence goes on along the minus strand of BMAU01009637.1, from coordinate 28,414 downwards.
TCCCATCGATTTTATACTTGACGTAAAACTTTACCATAAACCATTGGAACAATTATTAACACAAAATATTGTTTTCTAATTTAACAGAAACTTATTTTTTCAATTAATTATGTTCAGATTCTAAGCCGCACCCCAAATTCTCAGCACATTTTTGTGAAAAAAATAGTGTAAAATATATTATCGATATATGATATATTTACGGAATGAAAAGTGGCTACGATACCCTAGTGGTCAAGGTAACGTACTCGTGGCTGGCGTGTCATGAGTTCGAGCCTAGTACCGCTGAAGTTCTGTCGTGTAGGGGAGCGATGAACGTTAAATCTGAGAGCTAAAACGTCCTCTCATTGGTGTGGTAGTTAGGAGATGGGAGGTGCAAGCTCAGATGTCGTCCTCGTCACTTGACTATGGTTCAAAGTTACGAGGTCCGTCACCAAAAGCCCTCGTGTAGCTGATCAATATGACATTTATATTCAATCACTAACTAAACGAAATAAAAAAAAATAATAAAGGTGAATTAATAAAAAGTGAATAATTTACTTTACCAGCATTAAAAACTTTTTTCAGTCTTCGAATCTAAGCTGCACCAGAATTTTTGTAGCCTAAGTATCGGGAAAAAAAGTGCAGCTTAGATTCAAATAAATTCGAAGAAAAATTCAGTGTAATGAATGTTCGCTACATGTCTAAAGACATGTGCCAGTACAGATATACGATAATTTAATGGAAAACCATCTTTCAAAATTAAAAGTACAAAATATCTATGATTTAGAGAGCGAAACTAGGGGCAAGCATCTTCTGAACGATGGAGATATGAGAGATCGTTGAGACTCTCATCTTCTTTTTTCAAAGAAATTGCTTGCAGGAAAAAATCTACAGCGTGTTCGAAGCTTGTGATGCGCATTGTGTATGGTAGAGACTTATGCAATGAAATATGGATTGGCAAACGAGGAGATCGCTCGGAAGCAGTATGAGAGGGAATATTCAACTGAAGTGAAAATATGTGGCTTATTTGTGGACAAAGATAAACCCTTTTTGTGTGCTTCACCCGATGGATTGGTTGGTGATGATGGACTCATAGAAATTAAATGCCCTTATTCTGCGAGATTTGAATCAAATCTGCTGGAATTTTTAATTACAAAAAAAAAATAGTCTAGGTTTCAAATTTTCCAATGAAAGGGGGATCTATTTACCATTAAATCATAAATTTTACTTTCAAATACAAGGTCAGTTAATTATTACACAACGGAAATGGTGTGATCTGTATTTATGGTGCAAAAAAGATTCGTTAACTCTGCGTATAGAGGCAAACGAAGAGTTTTGGAAAGGAATTATTCCAAAACTAGAAAAGTTTTATTTTAAATGTGTTCTTCCTGAAATTCTTGATGGAAGAGCACCACGAAATATGCCTTTGAGGGAGCCGTTGTATGTAGAGGAATCTAGTAGAAGCAAAAAAAAAACAGTAAATGATTGATATAGGTTAGGAAATGAAACCTATATATTATCGAATGATTATTTTATTAACGTCAAGCTTTGAAGCTTCACTGGGACTATCGCCGACCTCGTCATTTCGATCAAGTGACGAGGACGAAATCAGAGCTGGAACCGCAATCTCCCAAAATTTCCACCATTAGCAACATATAGTATCATCTACTTCAAACATCTGCTTTGAGGTTCAGCCTTCTACATAGCGGACGGCCAAGGTAGCCGAGTGGTATAGGTATCGGACCGTGGCTTGTCTTGCCACGAGTTCGAGCCCAATACCATTAAAGACCCGCCGTGCGATGCCGCCAGCGATGCCCGTTAAATCTGTCGAGAGCTGAAACGTCCTCCCGTTGGTGTGGTGTGGGAGTTAAGAGAGGGGGGGGTGCCAGCTCAGGTGTCGTCCACGTCACTTGACCATGGTTCAAATTTACGTGGTCCGTCACCAAAAGCCCTCGTGTAGCTGAACAGTGCGACGTTAATATTCAATCAATCAATCAATTCTACATAGCGGATCTTCAGCAGGGACACCAGAATTCAAACCGACGATGCAACACCACGTCGATCACGAGTTCGTAACCATGAACTCTTGTGCCTACTGTGACCTCCTATATCTTCTCGAACAGGATACCGTAAAAACTGTCCGTGATATATATTTTTATAATTAAGTATATTTTTTACTTAGCCATTTTTATTTGGATTCCTACATAGAATGAAACTATTATTTTGTTACCAAATATGCCCAAAAATTAAACAATAATGCAATTTTCTATGATTTAAATATAATGTTAACTTCCAAATTGAAAATTGTTATTGACATATATTCATTAAATAAACATAAATTTCTTAGAAAAAATAAAAGCAATGTTTATATATGCCAGCTCAGGTGTCGTCCACGTCACTTGACCATGGTTCAAATTTACGTGGTCCGTCACCAAAAGCCCTCGTGTAGCTGAACAGTGCGACGTTAATATTCAATCAATCAATCAATTCTACATAGCGGATCTTCAGCAGGGACACCAGAATTCAAACCGACGATGCAACACCACGTCGATCACGAGTTCGTAACCATGAACTCTTGTGCCTACTGTGACCTCCTATATCTTCTCGAACAGGATACCGTAAAAACTGTCCGTGATATATATTTTTATAATTAAGTATATTTTTTACTTAGCCATTTTTATTTGGATTCCTACATAGAATGAAACTATTATTTTGTTACCAAATATGCCCAAAAATTAAACAATAATGCAATTTTCTATGATTTAAATATAATGTTAACTTCCAAATTGAAAAATTGTTATTGACATATATTCATTAAATAAACATAAATTTCTTAGAAAAAATAAAAGCAATGTTTATATATGCCAGCTCAGGTGTCGTCCACGTCACTTGACCATGGTTCAAATTTACGTGGTCCGTCACCAAAAGCCCTCGTGTAGCTGAACAGTGCGACGTTAATATTCAATCAATCAATCAATTCTACATAGCGGATCTTCAGCAGGGACACCAGAATTCAAACCGACGATGCAACACCACGTCGATCACGAGTTCGTAACCATGAACTCTTGTGCCTACTGTGACCTCCTATATCTTCTCGAACAGGATACCGTAAAAACTGTCCGTGATATATATTTTTATAATTAAGTATATTTTTTACTTAGCCATTTTTATTTGGATTCCTACATAGAATGAAACTATTATTTTGTTACCAAATATGCCCAAAAATTAAACAATAATGCAATTTTCTATGATTTAAATATAATGTTAACTTCCAAATTGAAAAATTGTTATTGACATATATTCATTAAATAAACATAAATTTCTTAGAAAAAATAAAAGCAATGTTTATATATTATATGCTTGATTAATTGTGCTTGATAATTAATTGCCAGCCTATTTTCTCTCCTTTATAATGATATTTTAATCGTTCTCTAAAGTTACAAAAGTAATTTTAATTTCAAAATATCTCTCTTTCTTTCTTCCTTTTTTTTTTTTTTTTTTGCTGAACATGAAATAATTTTGTAATGCTTATTTTCATTTACGTACCATTTCTTATAAAAATATTTTTTGAATTTAAAAATTATTTTACAAACATACGTAAAATAATGGTCAAAACCATAATTAACCAGTTTTTTAATGAAATAGCTGCATACTATCTTAGAAAAATATCAGAATTGACAACCTTTAACCTTTTTAACATTTAAAACTACTTATTTTAAAGAAAACTCTATTCAAAATTGTTTCCCTTAAACCTTTAATAATGTAATACAGGTGTAAGTGTATACCTAATTGGAAATTTCTGAAACATTTTTTTTTTTTTGTACATAAGAACTTTATTTTGTAATACTTTTAGAAACATTTATTATTCCATTATAAAAGAATATTAAATCATTTTTCTTTATATGTAGTGCCTACTAGATTGTGAATATTCCATTGTTTACTGTACCGGGACCAACAAAACAAATTTATTCACGTTAATACATTGTTTTTGCACAACTAAATCGTTTTGTAATGGAAAATGAACTTTTTTTTTTATTTGTGGATAAAAACACCTATAATCAAGGAGTGCGAACAACTTATTGACATTTTAAAAGACATTTGACGGTAAAATCTATATTAAAACAAGAACAGCTCCTAAAATTTAGATTGCAAAATACATAGGATTTTTTCCATAGTTAGAAACGAATAAAGCATTCATAACAAATTATCAGAATCCATGAGTCGAAAAAGTAAGAAAGCCATTTTAGATCTCTCTCATGGTCAAGAGTCAACACTATTTTACTCCCCGAAAAAAAAAAGAACAAGTATTTCGTTTCACAGTCGTAAAGACTGTGGCCCTCTTCCCCCTGCAGAGAAAGGGGAGGATTCTATTGAAGGAAGTGCGCCACACACACACACAGAAATTTTTTTTTTCTTGCCTTTTTCAAAATCAACCAAACGCGGAGAGCAGAGTGCACGTGATCTTCTCTTTTCAAACAATTAAATCTCACCAGCAATGACATCCAATAATTCACAAAATAGCTGTAAATTTATGTTTCGAGATATCTTTCCGATTTTTTCGAAATTTCGCAATTGTCCATAATTCTGGAGATCTTCGTATAATAAGGACCATTATAAATTTATCATCTTCCATCCTCTCAAAAATTGACACATTTGTTGAGTAATTCAGAGTACCACTGAGAATTGTACCTCTCGTGAAATAGGTTGCCAACCCCTGTTCTATTGTATAAAAATAAAATTGTATCATACTGTTTGTTCATTAAAACGTGAAATTTAATTTTTCATTGCTTTAAATCCACCTATTCTTCCTTTAAAAATCATTTGTTCAGGAAAAATTAAACAGTTTCGTTCTGTACATCATTTATCTAGAGAATTGATCGACAAACTGTGTTCCACGAGTCCCAATAAAAAAAAATGGGAAAGAAAAATTACAAATATGTATGCAAAATGGATTTATGTTCTCATGAAATTCGTTTAGCCACAATTATCTAAAGATCATAGACTAAAATTAAAAATTTTATTTATACATAATTTGAAATTTTTTTTAACTTTTATTGTAATATAATAAATGAATTTTAAAACTTTATTTTATGCAGTAGATTGTGAATATACTATTGTTTGCTATCCCGAGTTCCACGAAGTAATTTTATACTAGTTAGTACAATGTTTTGAAACCTTTTACATTTTTGTGGGGGAAAAAACACCTATAATGAAGAAGATAAAAAAAATTTATCGACATATGAACAGATTCGATGCTAAAATTTAAATTTAAGCTAGAAGACCTACATTTTAGGTTACCAATTCACGCCATATACGCAGAATTTCTCACACAGCTATGAACATTTTCATGCCATTCACAAAAATGTATTTAGAAAGTGAAAAATATTTTTAACGCGATTGGCAACAAAATACAAAAACGAATTGAACACGGAATATGAAATGCTACTGCAGATAATTTCAAAAAGCTTATACGTCGATAGTTTGTGTAAAAAATTGTGAACACATATCTCAGTTACTAAGTATAATGCATGCGTAGGTGACATTTGGATCACAAAGTTATATTATCAATAAATAACATTAAAATTACATCATAAAAGTTTTTAATAAAAAATATAAAATATTTTTTTAAAATTGTCTTTACATGTAATATCAAAAATATGTTTATATACTTTAAATATTATTTTAAGATATATTCCCTTCAGCGAGGAAACATGTTACAGTTCTAAGGGGTCCAAGAGTTGAAAAAGTTTGATGATTGACCAATGTCCAGACATGAGAAGTCTTTCATGGTCAAGATTCACTCTGCTGCTTTAACCCCTCGCCCGAAAAAGAAAAAAAAAAAAAAAAAAGAGCTAACATTTATTTTACCAGTTTGACGACCGTCACCCTCCCCTTTACCCCCCCCCGCGTGTTCCCTTTCGCTGAAGGGGAGAATTTCATTGAAAAGGTTACCCGAGAGAGAAATTTATTGCCCATCTTGGGAATCTTGAGACAAATATTTGTGCCAAAAATTTCGCAATAGCCAACGCCATCTAGATGTCATGTAAGGTGTTAAACTAATGGCCTGCCATCACCTTAAACTTGTTTTAGTCATTTTAACTCTGCTGTAAAAGAATGGACGAAATCATTAAGTAATCTCTCCGAGCTCAAAAATTACAAATTATCAAAGTGTATTCAAGCTGAACTCGGGATTCGTATTAGAACGGTTATTTCTAAAGCAAAAGGCTTAACACCTAATGAGGCCGCGGTAGCCGAGTGGTATAGGTATCGGACTGTGGCTTGCTTTGTCACGGGTTCGAGCCCAGTACCACTAAAGACCCGCCGTGTAGGGCAGCGATGCACGTTAAATCTGTCGAGAGCTGAAACGTCCTCCCGTTGGTGTGGTGTGGTAGTTAGGAGAGGGAGGTGCCAGCTCAGGTGTCGTCCACGTCACTTGACCATGGTTCAAAATTACGTGGTCCGTCGCCAAAAGCCCTCGTGTAGCTGAACAGTGCGACGTTAATATTCAATCAATCAATCAATTAACACCTAATGAAACGTCATTTATAAGCTAGATCTCAAATTTAAGTAATTCCAATAGAAGAGATGAAACGAAACGATTTGTTGAGTGCAAGATAGAGAGGAAGACTGGGTAAAATAAAAAAAAGAAATCTTGCTTTTGTCGTTGTCCTTGTAGAAAAAACAAAGTGTAAGAAAAGACTATCTTTCTTATGCACATTAATATATTAATAACTCAGTGCTAATTCAAGCAAGTGATTAAAAAATGGATATGTAAACTTTAATCAATTTTTAGTCATTTTCACCGCTCACTCTTGGCTAATATACTCTTATTATTTCTCCAATTGTATGGAGAATGTTGCATTTTCTGTAATACAATAAACTACTAAAGATTTAAGAAAGGTAAGAAATAAATATAATTAAGATCCTTAATTTAAAGCTAAATATTTAATTCCGTCACGGAATTAACCGTATGTTCTCGCAGAGGTTAATGCATTACATAAGTAATTTTTTTTTCTTCTCTGAACTGTCTAGTTTTATTTTTTGTCAATTTTGCACTTTATTTCTCGCTGTTAATTAACGGAAAATAATTGAGTTGAAATTCTTGCGAGCTCAGCATAACAGCACGTGTGTTTATGAAAGGAAAAGGGTGAAGTCGAATGATTGGAATGTTGTGGGAACTTGGAATATTGCTGAGGCAGCTTTTTCACACACCCCTCCCTTCATCCTTTAATGGCTTTTCAAATGATAGTAACGTTCTTGAAGTTTAAATTTTGTCATGCGCAGTATGGCAAAGCAAAGTTTTTCGCGTCATTGCGCATGACTGTTATCAATCTAATATAGAAATTAAATATTCAACGGCATTCTATTGGGAGCATCCGAGCTGAGGGTTTCTCTTTCATTGTCGTTTCGTCCGTTTATAAGAATTTTAGAAGATCTCGCGTTCATTTAAAGGTATTGTGTTTTATTATTTTATGGAATATTTTTTATTTAAAATGGATAGGTAATATATTAAAGAAAAACGATTTGTTAGTACATTTATATCTATTTCATGTGGTCCGCTTTTAAGATGCATCGATATTTATTTTTAAATGTTTTCCTTCGTTGCTTATAGTTAAAAGCATAATACATGTTCCGTTGAGTATGTATAATTATAAGTTTATGGGAGATGTTAATTGGCTGGTAAAAGAAATGGCTTCTTTTGTTAATGAAATTATATATATAAATCAATAGTATCAAAAAGTAAAATCATTAATTTAAATTTATGAAAATTATAACTTTTTATTTCTCCTTATTTGCTTATATAAGTATAGAAAGAATTATAAAATGACATTTTATGAGGATTTCTTATTTAACAGTAATTTTCAGTTATCTTAAATATTTCAGTTCAAAAGTGGATACATCGCTGTGTAGCTTTGAATCTTTTTTTATATATGGCTATTAAATATAAGGCAAAAATAGTAGGGGATCTTTGTTCAGAAATAAACATTTTGTGCATTTTTAAATAAGTTATATTCTGGAAATATTTGAATTGTTTGAATATGTACATCCATTTATTTTACACAAATTGTCTGCAGTCACATTTCATATTCTGCATTTTTCAGTTCAGGTTTTGTGGGATATGGAGCAACAAAGGCTATGATCCCATATTCTGCATTTAATTTGTTTTTGTTTTATTTTTGTAGCCACTCGCACATAGAGAAATGTTTTCTCTTAAATCTGGTATTCTGCATGGCATTATGTTCAACTGAATGTGTAAAACTTGCGCATTTGGTGCAAATTTGCTACTTAAAATCTACAAGCTGTTCCGGTTTGTATTTAGATTTTAACGTTGATATGCCAATAAAGTTGTTCCCTCTCCTTCATTATACAGTACAGTCCCGATAATCCGAACAATATCGGACCGACCCCTGTTCGGATTACGTGATTGTTCGGATTAGCCGGAGTAACAGCGAAATCACTATTTGAACTGGGAGTACGGGTTATGTTGTACAATTTTTCATACTAAACATTAGTGGTTCTGTTCTGTAGTTTATTCCATTTTAAAATTTGTACCATAACTTGATGTACAGTGCGTGAATATTAAATAAAGAACTGTTTTGAATTAAGGTTTATACTGTTTTATATTGAAATATTCACCGATTTTCGTCCTTAAAATTATAAAATTTTTTCCGCGGAGCCGTTCGGATTAACCGGATGTTCGGATTAGCGGGACTGTACTGTAGTTATTTTTTTGCAAATGTAAGAAAAAGGTGGATTTCCATTCGGAAGCCACTTAGCTTCGCAAAGCATTATACTAATGAGTAAAATTATTTTGTGGAACCCGAGACAGTAAATAGAATTATCACACTGTCTAGTAGGGTGTACATATGGGAAAGATGTTTTAAAATACTTCTATATTATTATTTCAAAAGAAAAATAAATATTAAAATTTTCAAGTTATAAAAATTTGAGAACATTTTTCAACGATCATTAATCTAAAAATAACTGATAGCCTAATAATAAATTTTATTTGTTCTATTTTAGGTTTTTAAGAAGGGATGCATTCCAAAAAGCAAGTGTCAGCAGTATTTCCCAAGATGTGTGACACTACATAAAAACTTCTAGAAATAGTGAAGTACCGTAAAATCCAGCGTATAACGCGCACCCCCTTTTTTACGAAGAGATGTGAAATATTAGTATACATTGCTCTCTCTTACGTTTTGAAGTCATTTACCCGAGGATTTTTTTTTTGAAAAAAATAGTAAACTTCTAGAACTACATCTCTTTTAGTTTAAAAAGCTAGTCATTTCTTTTAAATAAACAGTATTTCGATACAAATAGAAGTAAATGTTTTTTTTATATTCATCTCATTTGTTATTTTAAAGCTATCGTTTTTATACCCGGCGTATCCTTAAATTTCCATCTTATTTTTTGTGTTCAAAGTGTGCGTTATACGCCGGATTTTACGGTATTTTATTTTTTGAATATGCTTGTGGAATTACAGGAATCATTTGTTTTTAAACATTACAAAAATTATTTGTTTAAAATAAACCAATGTAAGGACCTTTAAAAATCTGTATTATTGGACTATGCAGGACAACTAAAGTGATAAGTTGTATTGCCATCTAATGTTCAATGACAGTATTTCAGTAACAGATCAGATGGTAATTTTTGTGATTGTGAGGTACTCCGTGAACATTGCTTTTCATTGTAGTGGTGTAAGTTTATGGTTCTGCGAAGGAGAAATAGTTTTTCTTTTATTAGTTTAAAAATGTTTCAACCTCTATATTAAATTTTGGGTATTCATCTCCCATACTTGCATGCTGAAATAATGAATGACATTGTTCCTTTTTGAATATTAGTTGCAAGTTAATAACATTTTTTTATACTATGTATACTGTAGAGTTGAGAAAGGTTTCTAAAGACGTTAAAAAAAAATAAGGCGCGCTAGCGCATTAGTAATTATCGTTAATTTTTACAGTAATAAAAGCTTTCTGCCCATGCGCGAGAAAGACCGTTGAAGAATTAAACTGTTAAAATAAAAAAAACGAATTACGGATACGCTAACTTGCCGCGATATCGTTAAAATGAAAGATCTGCGCATACGCAAAACTTTCCAGAAAAAGCTACTTTTCTTCACTGGAAAACAAATTTAGAAGGGTTACCAGATTTGGCGCATTTATCGATTAGGCGAGAAAAAAACTTGGCGCGATAAGCGCCCGATTCGACTGATTGATTGATTGATTATTAACGTCGCACTGTTCAGCTACACGAGGGCTTTTGGCGACGGACCACGCAATTTTGAACCATGATCAAATGACGTGGACGACACCTGAGCTGGCACCCCCCTCTCCTAACTACCACACCACACCAGCGGGAGGACGTTTCAGCTCTCGACAGATTTAACGTGCATCGCTGCCCTACACGGCGGGTCTTTAGTAGTACTGAGCTCGAACCTGTGACAAAGCAAGCCACAGTCCGATACCTATACCACTCGGCTACCGCGGCCTCCGCCCGATTCGACAAATCAACCAAAAAAACTATATTTTTGAAATTGTAGCAACACTGTCATAAAATAATTTAAAAATGTATAATCTTGGTCAATACAGAATATGATTCGTGGATTAAGTCATACATTATACATTTTCTTCGTTTTAAATTATGCACTTAGAAATGCTTACATATGCAAAATTGAATTACGAGTACTTAAAATATATATCTGTCATTGAATATCAATAATCATAAGGTATAATTTAGGGACCGATGCTTTTTAGTTAATCTTTCAGAGTAGATTAGCTGTCAAATATTAGCAGATCTTTAAACTTATTTTTTTTTACTTGCTTTTTAGTCAATTTATAAAAAGAATGCTCTTTCTATTCTTTTTAAATTAAATAATTAATAGTATGTTCTTTTAAGGTTGTGCAAGATATTCATCTTTTATGTGATAACCAAGTACAAAAAAATGTAAGTAAATTTTTTTTCTGTCTGATACTTATTTAAAATTTTGTTTTAACTGTAGAGAATCTAAGAATAACATGTGTTCATTTATTGAATGAACTGGCACATGTGTATTTATATTCATTCATTAGTATAACATAATTTACTTTTCTGAATCCTGCTGAATTAATCAAATTTCTTACTTTGAATGTAGTTTTTTGTGAAAAGCTGGTATATTTTATTGAGAAATCAGAGATACTCAGAAAATAGCTAGAATTAAAAGGAAAGTTTGCTCATGAAAGCCAAAGACTTATGTTTTCTACTTGATTAAACAGTGCTTCGATGCGAGTTTTGTCTTATTTTGAGTGTTTGCAATATCACCCTCAACTCTATGAATTGAATTTAATACTTTGCTGTAAATTAACTTCAAGATGATCATTGTAAAATTTAGTTTGTAACTGGAAATGCCATGAGTAATTCTTGCAAAGTTTGTGATGCATTTCCTTCCACTCCCCAATTCAGTAAAAATGGATTGTGTATGCAACTTTAAAATCCTTCAAATTACCTCCAATGGTAATGTGCTTGTGGGGGGAGGGAAAGAAGCGTGCAGTAAATCTCATTAAAATATTTTGATAACATTTAAATAGACTACAGTTTATCCATCCATTTCCATTCAAACATATTGATACACCTTATGCTCATTGTAGTCTTAGAAAGGAGCATTTTGAAAAAAAAATTTAATATTAAAACAAAATTGCATTTATAATGATTCTTCAACAAATCCATTTTTAACGTGAATTTTCTGCTGAAAATAAAAAATTTTGTATTAAGGGGCCTTTCATCCTTTTGTTTTCAATTTCTCTGAGTAATCAGACCATCTAATTCTTTTTGCTCCAATGCATTTGGTGTTAGTAAGCTTGACTGAAAGCTAAAACTTACTGATCATATTTCTCTAACTAGTTTTGGTTCTTTAATCTCCAGAATCATTATACACATTTATTAGTTTTGATTACCTGCTGTACATCAGTGAATTGGAATTATCATTGTAGACTTCTTCAGGAATGATAATTTTTTATCTATTGCTTCACTGTGTGAGCCCTTATTCCACATTCAATTTTTTTTTAAAAAAAAAAATATCTTTTCAAATGGCTGCCACTCTGTTAGTTGCAATTCTCAAAAGATTTATTTATATCTCTTCATTTTATCTAGTTTTTGTTAAAAAAATTTTTTTAAAGAAAAATTTTACACCAAAAAAGATTGGTTGGTATTTGATAAATCATTTGGGAGGGGTGGATTTCTATCTTATTCTATTTTGTTGTTCAGCATTTCTTTAGGCTATCAATAAAAAGACTATTATTTCTAATCATGAATTTAAGACAATACTAGCAGATTTCTATTGTGAACTCTGATGTACAGAAACAGAGAATTGTCTGGATTAGTGAAAAAAGTAATCCGTAATTTGATTGGTGAAGTTCATGTAATAAATGTAGACTGATAATGAATTTTAGCACTGAAGCTCTTCCAGTGGAAGGAAGAACTTTTGTCTATTAATCTTTAATAGCATTTAGTCTTTAAAAAGGTAAGCCTGTTTATTTAGAAAATACTTTTAAGTATTTTGCATTATTTTTTGTTATAATTGACATTAAATAAGTTGTATGTTACTAACTGAAAATGTTATCTTAGTATTTGTTGTCCAGATTATGTTGCCTATAACACTAAAGTTCTTTCACTTATTGGTTTTTGGAATTAAGCATAAATGTTTTAAAATATCACTATTTTGCTGTTCTGGACTTTGTTTATTTATGTTATTAATTTTTTAGGGATTCATTGAATGTAATGTTGAATGAATAGTTCTACTTTTCAAATTCTACTGAAGACTAGGTAAGCCTTTTAAAACATTTCTTATTGGTATTTTAAATTTGTTCCTCTTGTGCTTAATCTGCATGCATTGTGTTACAAATTTTAAAACCAAGGTGTGTTCAAGAAGCATTCTATTTTCATTTATAATGTCACAGATATTTAGTATGAAAATATTTGGTCCAAATAATTCCTGTAGCTGCCACCAAGTACTTCAAACAACTTTTCACTTGGTGGGAGTAGGATAAGAACTTTCCTTTTGAAATGCCTTGAATTTGAAACTTTTCAACCATCATGTTTTCAAGCTTAATACAATAAAATGCAACAGCAATGTAAAAGTTTTTGTGTGAAGGAGAAATTAAAGTGTACCCCCCTTACTTTCTGCTTCAAACTTTGTGTATGCATTAGAGTTGCTGAATGTTGTTCCTAACCATTTAACTCAGATTTAATGTTCCATAAGTTAAAAATTATTATCTTTTTGAACACCCCTTGTGTTTACACATTTTCTACATAAGTTTCTGCAATGTGTTTAGTAAGTCATCAGGTTATAGTGACCATACAATAACATGTGATACACACTTTGATTTATTGTTTATACTTTTTGCTTTTTTGTATTGCATATCTTGATTTTATGTTTGTGTTATACACTTTGAACTTTTTTTTTCCCTGCTTACACTGCTGCCAAAAATTAAGCACAAAGCAGGTATAATGTAAGATAAATTTAACATTGATAAACACAAAATGCTGTAGAAAAGCATGTAGCAGAAGATTTTTCTGAAATAATAAGATTCACTTCTATGTTCAAATTTCCTGTAAAAAATATGCTTGTCTTATAAGTGAAAATTTTTTATTTTTTCATACAGAATAATTAATACTTTTTAAAGTAACAGGGGCATCACAAGATGATTCTATTTGTTTAAAAATTATGTTTAAGCTGTTTTATGCCCATTCTGGCCTGAATGGGTGTTTTTTTTCTCTCCATTTCCTCCTAAAATCATTGAACCTAACCTCTTATTGAGAAATAGAGCCCTTCACAGATGAGCTCTTAGTTCATGTAGCCTGCTGGTAAGCATTGTTAAAGTATCTGTCCTTTATTTATCCCATCATTGTAATAGCTTGAAGCTAAGGCATAAAAAACTATCTTGTTTATTTTTATCCAGTTTTCTGTGGATTCATTGATTTCTTTGTACAAATGGTCTTTAAATGGCTTGTACATTGGAATATCAGGAGCTCGGTACTGAAGTCAAGTTTTTCATCAAGGAAATTTTTCTACAATGAGTGCTTGCAGTTTCCAACGCTATCGTATATCATTAACCATTTCACAAACCAGCAGAATAGACATATTTCTTTATTATTGCTTGTAAGCTTGAGAACTAAATTTACTGAAATAAAGTCTTTCTTGTTCTTGGAAATTATTTGGCCACTATGACCTGAGCAAAAATAACCAATGTCTTGAACTGATATTACAAAAGCTTGGTCATTGGTATGAAAGCCTCAATTCCATATCTAATGTTCATATTTGAATATCAAGCAGTTCATTGTTTGATTTTTCGAGATAATTTAAAACATGTGTTCCCTAAATTAAAAAAATCTCACAAATGGACTTCCTTTAGAAATCCAGGCCATGCAAACATGAGAGTGTTTTGCACATTATCATTTTCTATTGCAATTCAATTTAGTTATGTAAGATAATTTTTTATTGTTATTTTTTTATCTGAGACAACTGCATTTAAATAAAATTGTAAAAAATTGTTATTTATTAGTATCTTTCAAATTATGTTGTATAATATGGGCCGCTGTGCCACAGTATGGCTTAAGTGTTGGCCACCCCTGTCTTGAACCTTTGATGAATGTCCCTCCCACCCTTTATGTATCAGCCTGACATTGGACACCCCTCCCTATATCCCAACATATGGGTGAATGATTTTAATGGTCCTCACTAATCCTAAAACTTTCTCTGCTACTTAAACATACCTATGTAACACTTTTCTCTTTAACCCCTTCTCTGTCGGATTTTTTTTCAAATTTCTGGTCCAAAAAAAACATTTTTTTTTTTATTGCTGAAATTTAATATGTACTCTAGTCTGAATTTAAAAATCCAATTTTTTTTGTCAGAAAGCAGTTTTTTCTAGACTTGCGAGTGGTCCAATATATTTAATCCCGTCTACTTATCCCCAATTTTCACTGCAATGCATCAAGATTTAGGCTTAAGAAAATATACTCTGATACTATATTTATTTATGTTATTGCTTTGAGGATAATATTTGAGAAATAAAAGTAACACAAAAAAATATGCACATGAAAAACTATTAAAATTATGCAAAAAATATTTTAGAAAGTGGTTTTACAACCTTACCTTTAGCAAACAGTTTTACAATCTGTCTTGGACATCAGGATGTAAAAACAACATTTTTCACAAAACCTAAATCATTTATTGCAGCATTTTTCCTTACATTATAATGTTTCCTTACATTATATGTTAGTGTAAAAATTACACTAGCGAGAACGAATTTATAGAAAGTACAAAATGATTCTGTTTTGGTTCGAGCGGGAAATCTTGCTTGGAAAATTGTGAAAAAAATAGTACTTGTTGCGCCATCTCTTAGCACTATTCGGAAATACAAAAAATAATCGCAGAATTCACTCAGGCGTATGCGTAGCGACCCAAACGTATGAGATTCGACGCCGACAGAGAAGGGGTTAAGTAAACAATAAACATGTATTTAAAAATATCACAAAATGCTAATTTCAAATAAATGTACATAACTGTGTATGAGGTCTTGACCCTTAGACAATTAATAACAGCTTTGAAACAACAGTTTAGGTTTTTGTTTATAACTACAAGTTTGCCTTATATGGAAGAAAAAGCATTATCTAAAAATATTTAGCTTGCAAGCATTTAGCAGAATGGTAGTGCTCAGTACATCCTGCCATTGATGTGTTGATGACATAGAGTTACTTCTGTATCCTAATATTTAAAAATTAATCAGCAATGACATTTAAGTTCATTAACCTCTTAGAATGCTAACTAATTTATAGTTGCCTTTTTAAATATTTCTAAGAAAAGAAAAGTTATATCTTCTGTGCTTAATTTTTGACAATGAGTCTGCATTTACTACACTATTGTTATTTACATGTGCCCTACACTAATATTTACATAAACATTATTTGCATGCTGTACACTATTGTTATTTACATGTATTAATCTGTTTCATAACCACAATTGTTTGTATGTGTTATACACTGTTGTTATTTACATGTGTCATATATTACTTACAGTACTGTGTGAATTAATTAGGACAGACAAAAAATTTTACAAATGTTGTCTAATTATTATAGGTTAAATTACATGCACAGTATAGCAATCTAATACAAAATATGTCCTTCAGTTTGAATGAAATTCTGTACATAGTTTGGCATGGATTCTACTAAACTATGGCATAAGTTTTTTTATCTCGTCATCGTGAAAGGAAACTGTTTAAGCATTATCAATCATTGTTTTCTATGTTCAGCATTCCATTTTATTACACATCTCTTTACAATGCTTCAAAAATTTTTGATCAGATTTACATCAGGAGAATTACCAGGCCAAAATCAGAAACCATTTTCTGATTTTGAAAAAAATTCCTTGTTAGCTTAGAAGTATGACACTGAGTGAAATCTCGTTGAAAGATACCACCGTCGAATGTTTACATCATAGGCACAATTTTACTTTCTATGATAGAAATGTATTGTTTAGAGTTAGCTTAGTACCCGTTGAAGGGATGAACTACCAGATCCTCCTGAAGTAAAATAACCCCAAAGCATCTGTTTCTGATGGTGCTCAACTGTTTGAATTAGTGTTTCCTGATGGGTTCTCCACCGCTTTTCCTGACAAATCTTGGTTGAAACGCTTTCACACAAAAATGCGTTTTGTTGCTGAATATAACATTCCAATCGAAACGTTTTTTCGGTGAAATTGTCGAATCTGGCACTTCTCCGCCAAATTTTGAAAAATCGCATATTTGGCGCGTTTTTGCGTGTTGTGTTTCGGAGTTGCAACCCTACCACAACACGCAACGCCGGAATGCGAAGTTCAAGATGACGGAAGGAAAATCATTATAAATAGCATTTTAAAGTTTAGAAACTGAAAATAACAGCAAAAATCAGGCATTTAAAAATGGAAATAATTTCACTTACCTTTAAAAAATGCTGCTTTTCCCGACATTTATGATGACGATGAGTTGCCTACTGAAATTATACCAGTGTGCTATTGCATTTTTCTGAGAGCACCTTCCAAAACATTTTTATTTTTGCATCACTAGCAAAACGGTGCACGCGAATCCATACTACTCAATTCAAACCAAAACCCTTTCTTTACACTCCTAAACACATGATGGGTATCCTCTTTCACACTGGACTCAATTTTGCAGTACCATTCAAAAACCATCATTCACTTTCTTACGTGTTATTTCTCTCAATTCCATACTTTTTCCACATTTTGGACATACATACGATCCAATCAAACCTTTCATGCACCATTCTAAAACAGCTTTCTTTCCCAGCACAGGCAACATGGCAAAAAAACCTTTAACAATAGTAATCATAATTTTTCATGCATTCATTCAAATTAATCCTAACAGCATTGCTGGACATCATGGCAATCTTTTTGAAATTTATGTGGAGAAAGAAATAAAAATATTACCTGCAAAATGTAATTCCCAAAACGAAGCCGAACAGCTGACCCAACCGGAGCAAAAGAAATAACCGTTTAATGTGTAACGGATTTTTTAAAGAAAAAAAAGCTTTCTGCTCATGCGCGAAAAAGTCGGTTGAAGAATTAAACTGTAAAAAAAACAAATTACGAATGCGCTAACTTGCCCCGATATCATTAATACTGTTAAAATTAAAGAAATGTACTGCACATGCGCTGAATTTCGCAAAAAAAAAAGCGACTTCTCCTCCACTGGAAAATGAATTCAGAAGGGTTACCAGATTTGGCACATTTGTCGATTTGGCGAGAAAACACTTGGTGCGATAAGTGCCCGATTTGACAAATCAACCGATTTTTTTCATTGCAGGTGTTAATAACTGTTTATTGGTTTTCTTGCAAATCTCCTAGCATCAATAAGCCTTCGTCGAACTTTCGATGAATCCACGCTCACACCAGTAGCTAATAATTCTCTCTGAATATCTCTATTTGTTTTGTAAGGATGCATTCTACTATTTTGTACCAGAAATTTGTCTGAGGTGTGGTCTTACATTTGGGTCCACATTTACTTTTTCGTTTTAGAGCCACTGCTCCAAAATTCTTTTGCTGATTAATAATCTTGGAAACACTGGATTTTCTTATGCCAAATGCTGCAACAATATCCCTCCCAGTCATAGAAGTATGCTGACTAAGGGGAAAAAATCTAGCTATCTCTATGAGTAACATCCTTCCATACATGTCTGAAGGAGACACTTCACACAACGACCACTTCTTACAGCAACTGGTGGGGAAAAGTTTCGCCATGTCATGATCTCATGGTCAAACTGATTCACAGACAAGACAAGGGCGTATTTGCCACAACTATGAGGTAGAAGAGTTGTGACTAAAAAGGTAAACCTGAATGATGTCAATATATGCCTTCAGAAATTGTTAACTTAAAATACAACAATTCTCATAACAATAACTTAACTTCAATAGGTCAAACAATAGATTAAAACCTGTACTCCCAAGCAGATAATACATGTTCTCTCATTGATTTTAAACCTGCTTGCAAAAGTAGGAGAGTGCATCAGAGATCATAACCTAAATTGAGATATCATCAAAGTTAAAACATCTTGTTTAAATATCCACCGTAGTGGAAGTCACAACCACTCCGAAGACTTAGGATCATATGATGAAATGTAACGGAAATACACGACTGCCACTCAAACAAGAGCGATCGCTTACTAAAAATTCAGCGATTAGTACCTAAAAAGAGGTAATTTACATTTTGGTTTAACAGGGCAGTTACATGTGTTAAGAAAGTGATGTTGAAACCGGTTTGAGTTTGAAAATCCAATGGGGGAAGGAACAATTTTCTAAATAAATACGTTTGTCCCAATTAATTCGCACAGTACTGTATATGTAGACTATTATTTACATAAACACTGCTGTTATTTTCATGTGTTATATACTGTTATTTACATGTATCATATACTATTTTTATATGTAACTATTCACATAAACACTGCTGTTATATACTGTTATTTACATGTATCATATACTATTTTTATATGTACACTATTCACATAAACACTATTTGCAATTGTTCACTGTAATTTACATGTCATATACTATTATTTACATAAACACTACTGTTTGCAATTGTTGTACACTGTTATTTACATGTGTCATATACTATTACATAAACACTAATGTTATATGAATGTGTTTTACACTTTTGTTAAATACATATGTCAAACACTTAAATGTAAAATATTATTTACAAAAACACTTATTTGCATGTGTTCTACACATTGTTATTATTATTATTTGCCATTTATCCCATCATATAGTTGTATACATTGTCTGGTTTTTGTTATTGCTGCTTTGTCTTATTTATCCAAAATGGAATCTAGTTGGAAATTGTAACTTAAGCAATAAATGGTCCTCATTGAAAACTCGTAAATAGCATTTTATTGAGTTGTGTGTTTGAACCCCATAAGGCACTGAAGGCCTAGAGTGTGTATGGGGGTTAAAAGTACTGGCAATACACTGTGTCCTATTAGGAAGGTTTGGAAATCTTTTCCCGAACTGTTTTAGTAAAATAATGAAATGACCAAGTCAGCATTTGCAGACATTTGTTTTTGCTTGATACCATTCCCTTTTACCTCCCCCTCTCTCCTAATGCATTTCCCTGCAATGTTTGTAGGTGTGTCTCGTATGCCTTTTTAAACTGTTCATCCGATTGCGATGAAACTTTGTGAAGTAATGGAACACATGTCCGTCAAGGTTTCTAAGTTGGTAAAACTATGTTCTAAAAAAGATGCCCAAGTGCCATCGCGGGGGATAAGAGGCGTTCCAGATAATAATTTCCATTTTTAAATCATTAGACCTACTGACTTGAAATTTGGCAGACATGTTTCTTTTGAGAGAAAACTGATACAAAGGTTTTTATAAAAACTGACCCCCAATGGGGTTGTGAGGGTTTTAAGTAAAGTTATAGCTTAATATTCCTGTTTCGAGCTATTAGATGTACAGTCTTGAAATTTAATCAGATTTCTTCTACAGAGTAGATCCCACTGCAAAATGGTGTAAGTGAAATATATTCGTCTCTCCGCCCCAAGTAGCTTTGTCGGCATTAAAGGGCATCGATTATTAGATGTAGTTTAAAAATTTAACAAGCAGATTTCATGAATGGAGTAGAGATTAGGCAAGAAATGGTTTTGTGACAATCGGCTCCAAAGGGGCGTTATAAGGGATTAAGTGTCGTTATAAGTAAACATTCCCATTCTTGAACTATTAGACCTACAGACATAAAATTTGGTTAGCATGTTCCTTGCATGGAAAAGAGATCCACTAAAAACTGGTTTCGAGGAATTAAAGATCGTTATAGATAAGATAAAGTTCCTTTTTTGTGAACTATTAGACCTATAGAGTTGTAATATAGTAGGCATGTTACTTTTATAGAGAGATGTCTACCACAAAAGAGTTTTATGAAAACTGAACCCCCAAGGGGTTAAAGAAGTATAAAGGACAATTATCTCTGTTTTCGAACTATTAGACCTACAAACTTAAAATATGAAGGAATATCCCCTTCAAAGATTTGTCAATAAGGGTTTTTTACAGAAATCGAACCCTATGGGGGGGTTGCAAAGGGTTAAGAGGCTATATAGACAAACTAGCTTCATGGCCCTGCTTTCTCTTTCCCTCATGACGCAAGCAATTATTAATGTGTACGATGTAAGTGATTTCTAAAATTATTTCGTTACATTTCCCTTTTTTGAAATTTGTTCCACATATTTTCGATTTAAAAGACAGGTTTTACCCTCCTCCCTCTAGCCCGGCATAACATTGGGTTTTTTAATGTAAAATTACTCTTTCCTTTTCCTCTCACAGATAAAATATAGCTTTAAACTTTGATGTATGCCTTTTTAAAAACAATATTTGGGGAAAGCGTAGATATATATATTTACATATACTGAAAAAGACATTCAAAAAGTAAAAAACTAACTGATAAAAACATTTTGATATTTTATTTTAATTTCATAGTTTTTTCTTCCACTGTCATTTAAAAATTTGTGTAATGAACACTTAAAATAGTTTAAATAATTAATATCAGGAAGTGTAATACATTGATATTACTTTTTGTTGTATTTATTTTATGTTAAAATCTTACCACCACCTCTCCCTTCGAAATCGAGTTTTATTATGAAATAAAAAAAATAGTTATTACACTGATGAACAGAATAAATAAAAAGTGAGAGCGCACCCAGGCAAAGCGTATACAAAACAAAAGGGATACAAAAGATAGATGAAAGCTATCACAGGCTTTTTTGCAAATGAATGGATTTTTTCCTACTTTCTTGACAATTGTCGTTATATTTTGAAAACACACAATATCTTGATAAATTATAGCCTATGTGTTATTCTG
Organism: Trichonephila clavipes; assembly: GCA_019973935.1. Classification (NCBI taxonomy): domain Eukaryota; kingdom Metazoa; phylum Arthropoda; class Arachnida; order Araneae; family Nephilidae; genus Trichonephila; species Trichonephila clavipes. Next base: position 7,058 of record BMAU01009637.1, on the reverse strand, counting down.
ATTTATAAGGAATTATTGTAAAGTTTCATTTAAATCCATTAAGTTGTTTTTGCGTGAAAGACGACCAAACATCCTCACAAACTTTCACTTTTACAATATATATTAGGGTATTCCTGTTTTTGAACTATTAGACCTACAGACTTGAAATTTGGCTCACATGTTCTTTTCATGAAATAAAGATTCACTACAAGAAAGTTTTGCAAACATCGAATTCTAAGGGGGTTTGCGAGGGGGAGATAAATATATTCCTATTTTGGAACTATTATGTGTACAGACTTAAAAATAGGCAGGCATATCCCTTTCATAAAATAGACATCTTCTAAGGACAGATTTAGCGGAATCCAACACCCAAGTAAGGTTGCGAGGGGTTAAGGGGTGCTATAGACTACAGGCTTGAAATTTAATTGGAATGTTTCTTTTGTTGAATATTGATCTGCTGAGAACGGGTATTTTGAAAATTGACTCTTAGATGTTTACTGGGGTGAATTGATAAAAAGATTCTTTATTTAAACTTCTCAATTTAGACTAAAATTTTGCAAGCACATTTATTTTTTTTACTAGAGATCCACTACAAATGGGTTTTGCGGAAATCTACTTTCAGATTGATTAATGGGATCTTAAAAGATATCCTACTTCAATTTTAGAAATTCTCTCCTTTTTAAATCAAAAACGAAAGTTTATACAAATAAATAATTTAGACCTTAAAAGCATTTATATAGTGAAATATGCATTATTAAATGCTAAGCAAGTAATACAAAAGCAGACATCGAAACAAAAATATTTATTCTAAGCTAATTAACAAAAGAAATAGGTACATAAAGCTACTTGCCACCCTGTAAACAATTTTTTATAAATTTATTTATTTAAAAATTATACTTTAGCATATGGTATATAATGTTTCTATAAAAAAAATTCACGTGAGATGAAATTTGTACATAATGTTTACACAATTTTAAAATTTTTTAAAAATATATGGAAAATTTAAAAATAATACATTCTTTGTATTTATTGAATTTTCAAGACGAAATCTCAGTTTTGGAGAAAAAAGTAAAATATTAATGTGTATGCTATAAAATTCAAGAAGGAAAAATTTGCTACACTTTAATTTTTTTTAATAAGAGTATTATGTTGAAAGCAAAATGGATTCCTAATTTTGATACATGCATTATACAAACAAAGAAAATGATTTGTGTAAATAATTGTAGAAGAGAAGGTGAAGCATTTTGAAGATGGAAAAATACAAACTGAGAAAACTGCTTTAAATATTATAAATAAAATTATTTATTCAAAATGCCTTAATTAAAAAGTTTTACATGTACACATTTCAAAATAAATAAAAATGACATTAATGTAATACTTCAGAAATATCCTGCTTTATTTGTATCACCTTTTTCTTTTAGTTGAAAAATGATATTTAGGTCATTTTTAGGGTACCAAGTCCTCTTAAGCTAACATTTGTAAAAGCTAAAAGGATATTTTTAGTAAAATGTTAAACATTTTTAGGGTATATTATTAATAATGTTCATTAATTTTTATTAAAACGTTGATTTGTGGCATCTTAAATTACAAAGTACTTTACCTTTTTTACATGCACATCTTTTTGTTAATTCCAATTTGATACAAATTATTTTTCATAACTACCGTATTTTCCTGTATATAATCCACAGCGGCGTATTATCCGCAGAGCCCTTTTTTTTCGAGTAAAAAAAAAAACATCGTATAATCCGCGGCAGTTTTGGCGGTGAATAATCTTGCTCCTTGAACGTCGACGGTCTGGTTGGTGGAATATCAAACGATAATGGAACTTCATCCATATTTAAAAATCAAATCCTCTGTAAAATTATTTTCAACAATAATTTGCTTGCAAAATGTCAAAAAGTCGTCCAATTGTTTTCCCCAGTCATCAGGTAATTTCTGTCCGACCGTTGAACGACCATTTCGCGTGCAATAACTCGGGCTTTCATTCTGATGCTAACTGTCGAGACAGCTTTCTCATCGTCCCTTTCTTTTAAAATCCATTTATTTATTTCTGCCTCTAATTCTGGCCAGTGAGGTTTTCCACGACGATCGGCCCTTTTACGTCTATCGCAATTTTCGAAGTTTTGTTCCTTCTCCACAAACGAATATTCGATTCGTCAACGTTGAAAAATCTTGCAGCTTCTCGATTCCGACTTCTCTACAGCGTTTAATTTGAAGTCTGCAGTATAGCTAACACGCTTCATCATGATAAAAACTTTCAAAGGATACAACACCTCTAGTCAAGACAAAGTTGTAAATGATGCCAGCGACTTGTAACTGCTATTTCCTTCCGAGGAACCGAATTCGTTATTGAAAGTAATTGGACAAACACTAATTATGGCCGTAATACGTCAGCCGAGTCGGTGAAAGCGCCATCTATTTTTATTTTATAAAACATAAACAGCATTTCTTTCAAAACTTTGTTAACTTTTCTGATGGAGAATTTTTCTCAGATAATCCGCGGCGGCGTATAATCCGCACAACGAAATTTGAAACTTTTTTAACACATAATCCGCGGATTATATACAGGAAAATACGGTAATATGATCCCAACAATGTTATTTCCATCTAATGGGCCTCAATCTACTTTTGGTACATTTACCAGAACTGTGGAATCCATTGACAGGTCTTTAAATTTCTTAAAGAAACTTCTTTCAATTTTTCAGGTGTTTAGCAGCATTTTCTCTTTGATATTTAATGTTCTCTTCTTTTTTGAATAAATAGCATAGAATTTTTGATCCATATCCTTCTAATCCTACCGTATTTCCACATATTGCGTGTCACTTAAATAGGCTCCAGTAGATTCCATTCCGCAGATAGCACAACATGCTTTACTATAGCTGACAGCTTCTTTTCCATCTGATACAAGTAACACTCTAGATGTTTTACCTGTAGAAGTAGAGTTGTTAACTGTTTCGAGTTGTCCTGTCTATAAAGAAAATTATTTAATTTTTTGTAGATCTTCTAATTTTAAAGCCTTTTTTGGTGAGTAAATCTGCTATGGATTGTGCATAAGAAATTGAAGCGTTACAATCAGTTAATTCAGGGGCTGGCAGATATTTTGAATCGTCAATGTTCTTTAAACAAATTACTGTTAAGTCTTCTGGTGTTAAAGTAATGTCATGGTCCTGTTGCTTAAGAATAGAATAATAAAGCTTTGCAATAAATCGAAATAAAACTTCGTAAGGTGATCGTTTAATGGTTCGATGAAAAAAGGATTTCTTTTGGAACTGAACAAGGTAACAACCTTGCATATAGCAAACGTAGCATAGCTTCAACATCTTGATTTGATCGTTCAACAGATCCTTGACTAGCTGGATGTCTAGTTCTACCATTTACAATTTTGAATGTTGGCCACATATTTTTTAATTCTTGTATGATAGAGGGGCCGGCGCTAGCAGTTTCCCCGCCCCGGGCAAAGACGTAAAATGCCGCTCGTTTATAAAAAAATTAAAAGGGATAACCTAAACCCTCCCATGCTTAATGGTAAAATAAAACGTGAGCAAAAAACTTGCTATCAATAATTTTGAAGTTTTGATTAGCAAAAAATATTAATTTATTAATTCGTTTCTGGAACTAAATTAAAATTAGGGTTGCACAATAAAAAAAAGTCATTTCTAGTGTATAATTATAAAAATAAAGATATTAAAAATACATTAAAATCAAGAGTTAAGCTTAAAAGTGTTTCTCTTTCTCACTTTTAATTCTGAGAATTTTTTTTACAGTTTCTTTAACATTACTTTCTTCAGCCAGTTCATATTCAATGGCTATTGTTAAGCCATTTAGCCGATCCTCGGTAGTTGTGGAGCGAAAAAAATTTTTAATTAGTTTTAATTTGGAGAAATTCCTTTCTTCAATTTCCACACTTATTGGGAGAGTAAGAAATATCCTTAAAACTGTACCGAGAGTTGGAGTGAAATCCAGGTTCGATATGAATTTTAAAATCTCGATTGGACTTTCTTTTTTATTTAGCAAAGCCAAAACTGCTACTATCTCGTCTGCCAGGTCCAGCGCGTTTATATCTGGTGTATTCCCATCAGTTAACACTGTTTCTAGATCTTTACAATACTTTAGTTCGTCGTTTTGAGGAGTATCTTTTAAATCACAAATATGTATAAAAATTGGAAATAATTGCTGTGGGTACTGATCAAATCAAATCTGGATTCAAGTGCATTGATAGCTTTATCTAATGTGAAAAAGTGAAACTCTTCCTTATATTTCAAAGTAGAATCTTCTATCTGATCATCTTGTGTCTCATAGTCGAAATTAACATTTCGTCTTGAACTCTATGACGTGGCCGCGTAGCCGTGTGGTATAGGTATCAGATCGTAGCTGGCTTTGTCACAAGTTTGAGCCCAGTACCACTGAAGACCCGCCGTGTAGAGCAGCGATGCGCATTAAATCTGTCGAGAGCTGAAACGTCCCCGCTGGTGTGGTGTTGGAAGTTATGAGAGGGGGTGACAGCTCAGGTGTCGTCCACGTCTCTTGACCATGGTTTAAAATTATGTGGTCCGTTGCCAAAAGCCCTTGTGTAGCTAAACAGTGCGACATTAATATTCAATCAATCAAACTCTATGACGTGGCTGGGTATTCTTAAAATTAGCCAGTATGTCTATTTCGTCACCAAGTTCTCGAGCATCACAAGGCATTTCATTAAAGGTTGTGTCCGATCTAAGATCCTTAAAAAAATCTTTACAATCTTTCGAAAGCTCCATAGCAGATGGTAAATCAGTCTTCTGTCTGCAAGAGCTTACATAGGATTGACACAATTTAAGATTTTGTACCAAATTACAATGCAGCATAAGAACTTAAATTGATTAACACAACTTAATAGTCTAGAAGCCTCAACTCTTATAGAGTTGTCAATTTTCGAATTATTACAAACAGCAAGTAAAGCATCGTATATCCCTCCTACTTGATACCTTAGTGGTTTTAATGCATCTATTCAGCTTTCCCAACGATTTTGTTTGAAATCACTTATCTACTTTATAAATTGTATTCAACTTTTTATTTCTGTAATGCACATTTTGCTTCCACTTGAATTAAATAGTTTTATTCTAGGAACACCGACAAAAAAAAAATTAACTTATACTTTCACATTAAATATTGTTCTGTAACAATAACACTTTAGTTAAATTCTTTTTCTGTTGTTTTTTATAAGAAATTTCTGTCATAATTTTGACATTCTTATTGTTGCCCTTTTTAAAGATTTGAAATATTGCTAATGATTGGAACCTATTGTTAAAACATAACAAAAAAAGAACATTCCATTTAGAGAAAGATTCACACTTTGAGCACAACATGCCAAATATGGCGGACCTATAGTTTGAATGAACTGTGAAGCAACCCTTCATTGGTGAGAACGCAGGGTTTTTGGCGAAAGATGCCAGTTGCTCTCCTGCCCTTAATAAGTGATGTGAACACCACCTCCTTCCCTTTGCGGTAAAATGTTGTTATGTACTAATAGCGTTTTCACTTTAAACTTTCAATTAGGCCTGCCTCCGTGCTGAAGATAACATTTATGTGATTAAATTTTAAAATAAAACCATGAGCCAAAAATTAACTTAGTTTTTATGTGCAATTATTTTGTGTGTGAGATTTTGCATATATTATGATCTCATGAATTTGCAAATGTCGCTTAATTACACTTCTGACCAATATAATCCTCTGTACGATCAGTAACCCTATAACACCTATTATTACAAAATGTTTTTCTTTAATATACATATTAACGCTTTTAAATCTAGTTTATATACGATCTAGTTTAATGAGAGCCAATGCCACATAGACCCTCACTTTACTCCTCTTTGACGCCCAAATTATTTTTTTTGCTGACGTGGACCCCTTTGCAGGTCATCATAGACTCCTGCCGTCTATATAGACCACTTTGGAAATCACTGGTGTAAAAGATCTTAATTAAAAGGTATTGTGCAAGTTCCTCTGAAAATTGGCCATAACATGTAATATATCTTGTGTTCAAGTTTTTAAAATTTAATCTTACAAAATAATGGCTATCTTAAAAGTCTTAGAATAGATTAAGAAAAATCATTTATTTAACATGTTACATTCAATAAAAAGAGAAAAAAATTGTTTAAATATAAGTAAAATTAGCTTATATTTTCTTTGAAAATTCTTATAATAGTTTGAAGCAATATAAATTAAATATTTAGCAATTATAGACTATTTCATTTATTACTAAACAAAATTATCTCAATATATTACGATTCATAAACAAAAACATAATAAATAACTACGTTTTATTTCAATTTCGAGTTATTCCTGTTAGGATCCTTTATGTATCGTAAATAATTAAAGTACTCAAAAATCATTAGTGTTTTGCATTTTCAATGACCTACTATCGTCCGTTATAAGCGACTAAGGAAGTTATTTTTATACGAGAGGCAAATAATATTGTTTTCATTTGAATAACAATGTCAATAGAAAATGTTTTAAGAAGATTACAGTACATTCAAGCTACGAAAATACACATATGTTAATCAACATGAAGATATTCTATGATACTGATGGCATTTATATTTATGTACGTAAAAAAAAAGCCCAAATGCAACAAAAATAATTTTTTTCAATTCATTTTATGCAATGATTAAAATTCCCAGACATTTAACTTAAAAATCAAAAAGAGAATTTATAAATGAAAATATTCTTACCTTTTATTGTCTGACTTTTTGTCTACATAAGCACAGGAAGCTAAAAGTATTACTTAGGAAATCAAATTGACAAGAGATTCCCTCAAGAGATGTTTTCTTTGAAAAGGGTTTTTCTCAGGGTCATTCTGCCCCTTTCTTTTTATTCATAAAACTTGACCGTGCTTTCATCACTTTTGCTGAGACTAATGTCTGCCAAAAAAATTTATCTCTTTCAATAGTACCCGAATTCACTCCATACAAAGGAGTAACAGTTGTAGGTAACCATTGTACCAATACAATACATTATCCTTCTCGATCATCCACTTTCCTCTCTCTGTTGGAGAGTATTCAGATAATCGGGTACTCAATTTTTTTCCAAACTACCTGAGTTAC